>APFE030963741.1:0-10809 GCA_000404065.3 Pinus taeda | reverse complement strand
CCAAACACACTGTGCCTGCGTACTTGTACGCTCTGTAAGCCAAAGGATGGGTGCGTACCCCTGTAAAGGTCAAAAGGCGCGAGTTTCATCTTTAAAAAGTTACTTGTGGTCACTTCTAAGAGCCTTCTAGAAGAGTGTTTGACGTGTATTGAGCGCCTCCAGATGGTTCATGCATCCCTATGATAGAGGAACTTATCCCATCAAGAGAGGAGCTACCCCATCCAAAAGAGGGAGTATCCCATTGATGTTGGAACTGAATAACTTCCTCTAGAACACTATAAATACAGGCATTGGGCCAGAGGAGGGGAGGTTGAAAGCTGAACATTCCAAAGGGTAAATGCTGCTGGAATTAGGACTTCCATTGTTAACTTGTGAGGAGAGATTACCATCCTTTCTTGTTGCCATATTGGGAGTGGGTGAGCTTGTCAAAGTAGAGGAAATCTCTTGTTGGACCCTAGGAGGAGCTTGCACAACACCAAGGCTCAGGTTGTAATGGTTCCTTTTTTGTTTCCTTAATACAAATAAGTCCATTCTTCTCAATGATTTGTTGTTAATGAATTATTTCATGTACTCCTTGGTCTATATGATGAATATGCTTTGTTTTATGAAATATTCAGGTGTTATGTAATCGTTTGACTGTTAGTGTATGCAGGTCTTAAAGTGAAGGAGGAGCTCATCTGGATCAGCAAGGCTGGACTGCTACAACAAGCGTTGGATTTGAGGTAGGATCGAACAACACTTGGTTTCTCATAGAATAATGTATGTTTAGAGAAGGATTGCTCTTGTTTGTCTTGTTCGTCACTAGAGAGTCTTAGACTCCTAGGGAGGTTAGGTTTGTCCGCAAAAATAACTCTTTCCGCATGACAAAGTCCCTAAAAGCTTGGCCACTAAGGATACCTAAAATCACATACACTACCAGGGGGGACATAGTCGTAGACAGTATGATATGTGTGCAAGACACTTGAGTCCTTGACTCAGCTCCGAAATCCTTGAAGGTATCCCGAATACACATAATACCCAAAGGAGTTGCAAGCGAAGGCGGGCTACCTTCACTTACAGTCCGAAATTTTCTCATATTTTGCTCCACTTTGACTGGAGTGGTCCCAGTAGTATGAGTGCAGAAGGAATTTTCTCTCTTTTAATGACACTAGTTTGGGTTTCCGATCTTGGGAAGTTTACTCACATTGCCTATCCCAAGATCCTAGCCTAAACTAATGTTTGTTTACTCAATAAAGAGTTACTGATTGATTTTAGGTAAATTTTATGTATACTTTTTTATTGTCTTCGGTAGGGGAGTTGACGTATGAAATGTGATGGGACTCTGACTCAAAAATTATGCACAAGACAATGCTTTTAAAAAGTATTCAATTCGATGAAAACAAGTCATATTCTACAAGTGAGAGTTTTTCACATATTCATATTTGTTCCATGCATCTTAGTCATTATAACACATGCATACCCAACATAAATCTTTCCAATGCTTTCCTAACAACTACTTGAAACCAAAATAAAGTAGCTTTTCACCAGCTAAACAGAAGAATGAATAAAATAATTCATGATTTTACTTTGATAAAAACTTCTTCAAGAAAGAAAAAACAACTTATTTCTAAAAAAAAAAATTAGGACACCTATCTTGCTAAAAAAATGCAGTAGAAAATCCTCTTTTATTCCATGAACAGGCTTCCTATCCCCTTGGGTTTGCAGACACAACTAGAAATCAAGATTTTGGGAGACTAACGCTCTATAGTGTTGGCCATAGAAAGTTACTGGGTCCACTAACGCTATGTGTGTGCAGACACAGTGATTTATAAAGCATTGTGTAGTCCACTAACTTGCGTTAGTATGGGAAAACAATTCAAAACAAGGCTTCTTAGATCAGATTTAGTGATGAATATGTATAAGCAAGAGGTAACAAGGTTTTGGTGGCTCAGAAAGGGAATGTAGAAGTATAGGGAGGTCTTAGAAGGAGGAGGGAACTAAGAATTGTCTGAGTAAACTAGGAAATATATGTATAGTCCCCAGCAGAGCCACCAATTCTTCTTTAGGATAAAATGCACGGTGTATGGAGAATGAAGATACCCTCAAAGGTCTTCCCGGGACCTTCGGCAGACTGTAAGATTATTTGCAACCATCAAAAAGTTACATGCATGTTCATAAACAATAACTAACTATCAAAGTAGGACAAATAGATTACCTCAAGCCTCCGTGTAGATTTTCTGGAGAGAAAAATGCAGCTAGGTGGAAGTCCCTTGAGCCGGCTCCAGATCAAGTCCTACACATAGAAGAGGCAAGCATAATCACAACATACAACCTTGATAACTAATACATGAATATATAAAAGAACATCTAGTTAAACATAACTAATCTACTCATGCTAAAAAGTATTGGACAAAAAATCTAATGAATGATTGTACCAACACCATGAAGTAGATAGTACAACTGCAGTTCTATATTAATGTCGGAAGAGTTATTATAACCATCTATTGCATCAGCCTTCCCTTACCCCTCCAACTTCTCTCTCTCTCTCTCTTCTTACAAACTTCTTCTCATTTGAGACAATGCTTGATAATCAAGTATGCTATCCTTTCAAATCATCTAACCTCTATCACCATAGCCCTAGCTTTGCTTATGTAGCAATTGAGTTAGTTCCTTAGGGTAAAAGCAATGAAGTTGCCATGCTTTTTAGCTCTTTCCCATTTGCCTCCTTCATTAGGATTAGAAATCCCCCAAATAGGTTGAGCTTGAGATGTTTCCTTGCTTTTCTTGAGTATATATAGGAGTAAATATCTAGATATTTATGAGTCAATTTTCTCCTTTGACCCTTAGAACTTCATTAGGGTCCACTAACACTATTCCTGAACTAGAAACTAGAGTTAGTTGGGTCACTAACACACCCTTAGGCTTGTAGAGGAGCTTTATAAAGTAGGTTGTCAGCGCATAGCTAGCATTAGTGTGGAAACAAGGCATGTGATCTTGGTCTTTGCTTCAACTATCATGTCTTTCCCCTCTGAGCTGATGAGAGGGTAAATTTGTTGTATAACATTGATACTTAATCATTTCATGTGACTTGGGTGGTTTTGTAAGTATATAAACAAATTCAGTGTCTGGTACCGAACACATGTCTATGACCTTTCCCATCACCTCATAAATTCCACTATCATTAGGTATATCAACGTATAGATATATCTGCACATCTTCGCTTTCTCTTTCTTTCACATACCATACATTTTTTGGAAGTTTCACTTCTTTTGATTTCTTCCAATATGAAATCATCTTCTTATCATTTGAGGCACTTGAAAGATTTGTAGATATCAACTCAGGTTTGGTTTGTTCAACAATTTTTTTTGAGGATCCACCTTTAACAGTCTTTGCTCCAGAAAGATTCACAGAAACCTTCTTTGATGTCATTTTCCTGAAAAAAGACACATATATAAATCAGTAAATTACAAAAAAATAATAGATTAAATTAACAAACAAAATGATAATTGATAATCGATTTTATAAAACATAACAATTTAAATAATAATAATAATAATAAGAAATTTAAAAAATGTAGCCCCCTGCCGCCCCACCCAGGAAATCGTCCCGCCACACAGACCAGTCGTTGGGTTGCCGGAGTTGGGCGGTGGGTTAAGCACCAACCACCCTAGCCCAACCTAGCAGCCCAACAGCCACCACCCGCCCCACCCCGGCGGCCCAACGATCGGCTGAGGCGATGGGTCGTTGCGCTATTTGGGTGGGGCGGGGGGGCTAGCACCCATCCCCCTGCCCCACCCCTACATCCCAACGGCCTGCTACCCTATTGGGACGCAAGGAACATGATCGAGCCCACCACGCCCATTGTGGACATAGTGCGTAAATCTGTATCATTGAAATTTTTAATTTCTAAAACAAAATCATTAAACTTATTTAATTTTAAAATTTGCACACAGCAAAAAAAGAAACTAACCTTTCAAATGTGATAATCCTTTGTGTAATATGTTGTTGATAGCAATGTAGCTTCTCCTCAAATTTGCTCCAATTCTTTTAACGAACCTCGAAAAACCTTGATGTGATGTGAGGAATAGTAATAATTATTATATAGTGAAAATTGTGGAATTCTTTTACCGTACGGTCAGTGTGGGAAAAATTTGTTTTTATAAATTTTAAAATGTAAATTTTGTTATGGAAAAATAGGAACTATGATAAAGCAAGCATTATGGAATTGTTTTACAGCATGGTGGTGAGATTAATTTGTTTTAGAAAGTATAATACAAATAAATAAATAAAAACATTCAATTGCATAGTAAATATTATATAGTTTAAGTAATAAATTAATTTAGGAAAAAGATTTAGTTTACAATTTTAATTTAAAATATTTATTTCATAAGAAGATTTTAGTTGAAAATTTTTCAATAAATTGTAGAAGAAAATTATAGAGGGAAATACATGAAACAAAATTTTTGGAGGGAAAAATTTTGGCAAAAAAATTTGGAGGGAAAATTTAATTGTTTAAGCTATATATTATCATTGGGAGAGTTTGGATTTGTATCATTCAAACTCTTTTGTTTGAAAGGCATGGATTCTTCTGATAGTGAAGTTTCTCTTTGTGAAGCATCAACATCTTTGTTGCATAACAACTCTATTCATATTGATTAATATAACGGAAATTCTTCCACTATGAATAGAGGGTCAATTCTTCCACTTAGTCCTAATCCTAAGGACTATGAGAGCAACATTGATGAAAGAAGGGATGAATAATTTCAAATAAATAAAGAGTCACGGTTTCCACTTAGTCCTAATCCTATGGATTATGAGCGTAGTAGTGATGAAGAGCACGATGAAGAATTTCAAAAGAATGGAGTGTCACAGTGTTCACTTAGTCCTAATCCTATGGACTATGAGAACAACATTGATGAAGAGCATGATGACGAATTTCAAAAGAATGGAGTGTCACGGTGTCCACTTAGTCTTAATCCTATGGACTATGGGAGCAGCAATGATGAAGAGCATGATGAATAATTTCAAAAGAATGGAGTGTCACGATGTCCACTTAGTCCTAATCCTATGGACTATAAGAGCAATAGTGATGAAGAGCATGATGAATAATTTCAAATGAATAGAGTGTCACAGTGCTAATCCTATGGATTATGAAAGCAACATTGATGAAGAACAGGATGAAGAATTTCAAAAGAATGAAGTGTCACAGTGTCCACTTAGTCCTAATCCTATGGACTATGAGAGCAACAGTGATGAAGAGCATGATGAAGAATTTCAAATGAATATAGTGTCACAGTGTCCACGTAGTCCTAATCCTATGGACTATGAAAACAGCAACAATGAAGAACATGATGAAGAATTTCAAATGAATAGAGTGTCACAGTGTCCACTTAGTCCTAATCCTATGGACTATGAGAGCAGCAGTGATGAAGAACATGATGAAGATTTTCAAATAAATAAAGAGTCACAGTTCTCCCTTAGTCATAATCCTAAGCACTATGAGAGCAGTAATGACAAAGGATAGGATGAAGCACTTAGTCCTAATCCTAAGGACTATGAGAGTAGCAGTGACAAAGGGTGGGATGTAGAACTTTCAATAAGTACACAATCACATTTTCGACATAGCCCTAATCCTATGGACTATGAGAGCAGCACTGACAATGAATATGAGGAAGAATATCCAATAAACATCGAGTCAAATAGGGAAAATTTTAAGAACCACCCTAAATTTATATGTATAATAAATGGGTGAATCCCCATGATACATAGGAAAAATGGGAGCTAATTTTATCAATAATATAATATGTATATATAACTTTTTTGACGAATCTCTCACCAGATTATATTATCTTATAGAGTCATGGCAAATCTATCACTGAATTATAAAATCTTGTAAGATTTTGGCAAATCTTTCACTGAATAATAAAAAGTGAAGTCTTGACGAATGCTTTTTTAAAGTATGAAACCATATATGATAATAGGAAAACATATTCATTAAATTTTAATATACTAATATACATGTTTGGAAAAAAGAAACATAATTTTCTGTTCCTACAAACAATGTTGCAAGTTTCAGTGGCCATGTTTGTCAAGGTTCTCACTGTACACTCTTTCATATCCTTCTATTAGTTTTGATAATATTCCACAACAAAGTTCTTGAAGGTGTTTATCTTAACCACTAGTCCTGTAAAGGTACGAGAGATTAATCTTTTCTCTACCACTTTTGTCAGGCTATCAAATTTCTTTCTTATTCCATAGAGTCCAACTATGAGATAATATATTATATATAATATATATATATATAATATATATATTTCTTTACCACCTTGTCAAGGATATCAAATTTCTTTCTTCTATTCTTGTATTACTCCAAAATGCAAAAAAAAAAAAAAAAAAAAAAAAAAAAAAAAAAAAAAAAAAAAAACTGTAAAAAAAAACGTTTTTGTTTTACCCCAACACCCCCGACCAACAAGTAGCAAGCCCCCAAACTATCATAATATAAGAGAAGTAGTAGGTATCCCAAAGGCCCCTATAAAGCGGAATCATGAAAAAGAAACAAGGAGTGAACTTTATGAGGAGCCCTTTCCCATCAATATATTAATATATACATATAGAATTTATTATTGTTTAATTGAAATCTTCCAATTTAAATAATAAAATTTAATTATGTCTCTCCCAATCTAAATTTCTTATTAGCATAATTCACTACCTTCATACGTCTTGCATTTTTTAACAACGTTCTAATGTGTGGATTAATTTACTTTTTGGTGCACAATCTCCGCCTTTTAGGACAATATGGTGCACTAGCCCAACCCCTATAGATCATTACGACAAATTAAGAAAAACAGAGAAGATGAAAGGTTGTAAAAACCAACATATTTTTCAAGCACTGGCCCAACCCCTACAGATCATTACGACAAATTAAGAATAACAGAGAAGATGAAAGGTTGTAAAAACCAACATATTTTTCAAACAACTAATCCAACATTAGAACCTTAACTTTTTCATGAAGATATCATATTGAGAACGTTTGAAAAATGGTGGGAAATCTGGGCACTGACTATCACTCTTTTGAGAGCGTGATGCGGAAAGAGTGATAAGGTTTCATTGTTTTGAATTTTTTTTTGTTAAATCAGAAAAACCTATATTAATGGAGATATTGGTATTTTTTACTAAATTTTGTGAAGTGACTAAATGTAGCTTTAACCATTCACCTTAAGGTGTTTTTTATAATATAATTTCCTAAGTCTATTTAATATCTTCATTATCATAAAAACCAACCTATATCCATCTTAACTCCACTTCTACCACTCTTGGAGGGATGAAATATATTTATCCCTCTCATCACTTGGTAGACCTGGAATTAAGATGGATCTAAGCTGATAGAATTTCCCCTTTAAATAGTCTAGGCTGACATGAATACCATGATATTACCATGGGTCAATACCATGGGTTATCATAAACCTCGAGCTTAAAAACTACTATTAGTAATTTATAAAAATTAATAAAATTGATAATTGATTTTTATTTTCACCAAATAAAATGTTTAAGTGACATTAAATTACAAGATTTATTTTTACCCTTGATCTACCAAGCTCGAGGATCAAATATTTTTTCACTCTATGCCCTTTAAATAGTCTAGGCTGACATGAATACCATGATATTACCATGGGTCAATACCACGGGTTATCATAAACCTGGAGCTTAAAAACTACTATTAATGATTTATAAAACTTAATAAAATTGATAATTGATTTTTATTTTCACCAAATAAAATATTTAAGTGACATTAAATTACAAGATTTATTTTTACCCTTGATCTACCAAGCTCGAGGATCAAATATTTTTTCACTCTATGCTAGTTCGCATATCACGATATTTGATCCTTCACGGGGGGCTTAGTAGATCCAGAGTAAAGATGGATCTATGTTGGTTTAATTCCCCCCTTTAAATAGCCCACATTCCACATGAATACCATGTGTCAATACTATGTGCCATCTTTTTTTATTAATACTAATATTAGGGTTAATAATGTTTTTTTTGCATGGTATTAATAATATTTTGGCCCATGGAATTTGGCCCATAGTATTAGGCCCATAGGCTTCACCTAAATATAACACATTTTTTGAGTGTTCTTAAATATAATGTGACTTTTGGAGTAAATATAAAAAAAAAAATGTTTTATTTATTCACCATACCTGTCATTTATTTATATTTTTATTAATTTACCATACCTCTTTTATAAATATGGTATTCGGCCCATAGGATTCACTTAAATAAAACCTCCTTTTTGAGCCTTCTTAAATAAAAAGAGGGTTATGGACTAAATATAAAAAGAGGTTTTATTTATTTATCATACCTCTAGTTTATTTATATTATATTTATTTACCATAACCTTGGAAAAGTATAAAAAGAGGTTTTATTTATTACCATACTCTTACTAATATATATATTATATTTTTTTTTATTTACACGTAACTATAAGGTGACTTATGAAGTAAATAAAAAAAAATGTTTTCCATTATTCTTTACATGATTATGAATAAACAAATGCAAAATTGGAATATGGAAAGAACATTCTTCAATCTTTAAATAAACATGAAAATAAGAGACTTGAATTTTTAAACAAATGAATTATTCTTTTGTGACCGTTTGTTCCAAAAAATAAGGTCATTTTCTTGAAATTAACCCCAATACCATGAAATACGAGAAAATGAAAGAAAAAAAAATTATTTACACCGAATGTGGAGGGTGAAATAACTACCATAAATACCTATTCTTGAAAATTAGGGCGAATGGAAGGTTGTAACTCCTAATTTCAGGGCTTAAATTTACTTTTTTTACTCTCTCCCTTAAAATAAGGTGGGCTAACCTCCATACCTAATTTTTTTATAAAATAAATTTGAGGTGATTTGTAACAATGTATTGTGATACAAAATATTCGCCCAATAAAAATATAAAACCCCTTAATTCTGCCCAAGGGTGAAAATTTGCCCCTAAAATTTTCCATGGAGTCAAATTTTCCATTTAGTCCTAATTCTAAGGACTACGATAGTAGCACTTAAGAAGGGGAAGATGAAGAACATCCTCCAAATCAATATTTCAAAAGTACAGATGATCATAGTGAGGATGACATTCCTTAGAATGATGATGAAAATTCTTATACAAGTGATGATCCAGTGATGGAGATGTTGCCAGGAAATATTATATCGAGGAGTAGGAGCAAACCTTTTCATATCAATCCAAGTTGTTCTAGTTATACAAGGGGTAGAGTAGAATATTTGACGACAATAAGTTCTATCAGCGATCTCATTTCAAGTGAATGTTGTCAAAAATATTGCTTGAAACATATGGCTTTCAAGTTTGCATTAGAGAAAAGGAAGAGATATTTGTCAATGAATAAAAGCATGCAAAATTCATATTTAGTGGGGTGCATGAAATCTACATTGTTAGGTTATGATTATAATATTGGGTCTCTATTTATCTATAGAAAGGCTTTCAAAATGTTTCATTCAATGGGTAATTTTCATCTCTCAAGAATCCAAGAAAATTTGGAAAAGGATCCCACATTTTATTCAGAAGTACGTCATAAACGACAATTTGGGCCATTATCAAATATTGGAATGTCATGGATGGAAGGTTTATTTTCAAAGCATGGAGAGTGTATGTCAAATAGAGAGACAAAACATATTCCAGATAATTTCTCAAGACGAGAAATCTACAACTTATACAAAGAATATGCAGAAGGTGATGACGGACATGGTCGATTTATTACGTATCAATATTTTGTGAAGGTATGGAAGAAAGAATTCAACAATGTCCATATTCCTAAGAAGACAAGGATGGGGATTTGCAATACATGTGCTTCTCTTAAATAAAATAAGGGATAAATGTGAAGGGTCAGAAAGAGGTAATCATTCACAACTTTAACTTTTAAAATTGTATAGCCATCAACTATGAAAATGTATTTCTTAATGACTTTCTTTTATGTTGTGTAGATTCCATTGTCAAAGAACTTCAAGAGCATCGCAAACAACAAACAAGTGAAAGGAAAAAGTTGTACAATCATCGAAAGAAGTGATATGATAATCCAAATAAATATTTGGGTTTGATAATTGTTGGTATGGACCAGAAGAAGACACTTTTACCATATTTTTTTCGCACACCCAAAAATTTACAGGAGGAAAATTTTATTCGGTGTCACTTGGTCAGTTGTATGGTCTTCAATGGGAAAATGTTGCCAAGTGTGTACTTCATAGCTCCCAATATTCATAATGATGCAAATATGACAGTAACCATAATTCATGATGTTCTTTCTCATTGGTCTGGTAATCTTCCTGAAGTTTTGTATCTACAATTGGACAACACTTGCCGTGAAAATACAAATCAGATTGTTTTTGGATATCTAAACAAGCTTGTTGAATTGAGATTTTTTCAAAAGGTAAAGGTTGGTTTCCTTCTTGTTGGGCACACTCATGACCATATTATTTAGATGTTCTGTCTTTTTTCATTCACATTGAGGAGGAAGGAAGTTGGGAGCTTGCCATCATTAATTAAATGTATTAAGAAATCATACTTGCTAGAGCCTACTTTTGATGTGTTGGAAGAAACTGTTGACATGCAAAGGCTTATTCTGGGATCACATGGTGAGAATAAATGAATTGAATAACTTAATGACATTAGCTTCCAACATCAAATTCCGTATCAAAAAAATTGATGGGAAAACACTAATATGGGGCAAGAAGTATTCAACTACTGCAAAATCGACATCGTCATCAGGTTTGGAGTTTTTGAAGTTCATTCCAGATCATCCAATATTTGCATCAAATA
>APFE030963738.1:231315-242089 GCA_000404065.3 Pinus taeda | reverse complement strand
GGGGTCACAGGGGGGCGGTAGCCCCCCCTGTCCGGGGGGTGGGTAGCCCACCTCTACGGGGTCTGGGGCAGTGCCGCGAGAAATTTTTTTTTGGACCCTATATTAGGTTGGCGAACCTACCTATGGTTTTCAGTCCATGGTTTTGGACGCGATGGTTTTCGGTCCATGGTATTGGATGCTTCGGCATGTATAAATATGTATTGTAACATTGAAAGGAATATAATGAAAAATCAAGCTGGTAGTCTCAGTTTTGAGATCTAGTGGGAAATCTTTGTGTATATGTGTTTTATGTGTTATGCTCTCGCATTTTTATTTTTCCTGTGATTTAGAATTTGTATGCAGGTAATTTCTGTACGGGGTTAAAACTTACAGTGATTACATTTATAGCATGGGAGCTATTGTCTCATCACTCTTTTGAGTGATGTGTTTCCCGCATGAAGGCATAGTGGTCCAACACGTAGACACTTTCATTCCCCAGCTCACACATAGCTAATAGTCAAATGTCGTCCCTAACTAGTCTTTTTGCCCAAGGAATGTCTCATCAATCTCCAGTCCGTCCACTTGATGAGCGCGAGTGCTTTGATGATGGTGACTGAAACCCAGGGGGCATGCACCTTGGTCTGCTTCGGCAAGAAAACCCCAGGTATAAGGTGGGTTTCCACGTAGGAATATGACTAGTATGACACACCTGTCCATTTAGGAAAATGGGATTAGACTGGAATAAGATCCCCCCATCAAAAGGTATGCCTTTCCCGACAGAGCAAGTGTTTTGTCTGCAAATTGATGGGTAACCTGGAAACTCTACTTCATTATACCTAGGGGCATGCAAACTGTTTTGCATGAAAGTGAAAAGTGACCATTTATTTTCTTAGTTTGTAGGTTATTAACCCTTTAAACTCGTAGGATTGGTCATTCCTAGTTTACATAATGAAAGGATCCGGAGCAAAATTTGGAATGGTGCAAGCTCCCTAAAAAATCAACCTATCAATGAGACATGCTTATTATATGACTGGCACGAGCAGTTTTACGCGAAGTTCAAGCTCGTTAAAAAATAAACCTAGCAATGAGCATATGTTCCACTAGAGTTTAAGCTTATTAAAAAATGAGCCCACCTTCGGTAAATAACCATTGCGATCACATTATCATCAGCTTTTGAGCCTTGGTCGTGTTCCTACCATCACCTCCACTCTGTTTTAGCTGATCATATGGCTCCATTTGATTGTTTACCCCTTTTTAGGAACAACTGCAACAAGTGATTATGTTAGCCATCTTATTTACACTACCATGATTGGAAAGTTCCAAACATTACCTGGAACCAGCTGCTACCCAAAAATATCACTCGTTCCTCAAAAAATGAGTCTCCTTGAAGCTCTTTTCATCTGACTCGTAAAATATGAAAATATTTCCAAGCAATTGGCCTCTCCAGCTTGTTAAAGTGATTGGAAGTGTTATCCCTCCTCTAGATTTTAATCTTTTTGGACTTGAGGGATCATTACACAAAAGGATCAAGCGTTTGTCTTGTTCGGCTCGTTAAAACTATCGAAAAGTCATCCCTTTCGTATTGTTTTATACTTTTTTGGACTTAAGGGATTACATTACGAAAAAGGAATACTGGAGTTTTCTTTCCGTCCCTTTTTAGACACTCCAAAATTGAAAAAGGACCAAGTTATCTTTGTTGTTAAACTTAACAAAACCAATAGCGACAAACTTGTCCATGCAGACAAGAACGAGTTTCATTGTCGCTAGGCTCGTTAAAACATAGCGACGGGTTTGCCCGAAGGGAAAATTATAGAACAAGCATATGTTATCCTCCTCAAGCTTGACAGAAATAAAGAGGTACTGGTCAGAAATGACTGGGGAAAAATTGGGAAGAAAACTTGAAGAAACTTTATTGGTAGCAAGTCTTTCTTGAACATGACACTTTCACTCCATCACCATGATTGAGTCGGGTTGGGTTATTCCGTTCACCAGTCATATAACCATTGGTCCACCATACCATCCATTTTTAGGGTTAACACTACCAATCCATTTCAGTGTCACCGATATGTTCAAGAGAAGTCGCTCAGAGAATTCACCAACCCAGCTTGTGTCTCATCTACTGCAATACCTTCATGCTTCATTCTTTCATGACCGCCACCCTGAACCCTGTATCATCAGATCGTTTTCACCTCCACAAAAGCATTTTCTCCATTCCTTGTCATAGATGAGGGATTCATTAATGCCCTCCTACAACGGGTCACTTCTTATCGACATCAGCTCATTATCAAAGAATTCAACCTAGGAACAACCCTTTCAGTACTTTGAAGCTTGCATGCCTCAATGGCAAGTTTCTCACTTCCGGCGACAGGTTTACATCAATGGCCTTTGACTGAACAATTTTGCGTGGTGTTCAACGCCAAGTCCCTTTTTCACACCACGTGAATTTTACTATCATACCTTGAGGGTCATCATCATTATTGGTAATTCCTCTTGCACATGTTAACAGCTTACATCATTGGCTGGTAATCAGGTGATGTCTCCATGTTCGACTCCAGAACATCTTTTCACATGGATCAACTTGTACCTCGAGCGAAGATTGAATGAGTTTTGAAGACCCTGGATCTACTTTCATCCATCTGGGCTACGATATATTAAGGAAAATAAAGACATCAAATGTACATCACTGCTACACAGATAATCACCCAAGCCAAAGGATGATGGCTCTACTAGAATCATCAGTCTGCCACACAGACGATTGTCTATCCTATGTACATGAGAATGAATTTATAAAGTTGAGCATGGGAATGCCTGCCTCAGTTAGATCATGAAAAAATTATGAAGACAATGTATTGTATTGTATCTTATTACAGGTCGCCTTCCAGTTTGAAAAACCTTGGATCCTCATGATAAAGCATTTCACCCGAAATCAAAAAGATTTACGACCTCATGCTTTAAGGGGCAACTGTTATAGACATATTTGGTTACTGCTACCTCAATCACATATGTCCATGAAACAAGGGCTACTAAATTCCTAAAAGTGTTGTTTCATACCCTAAAGGAGCAAGGTCAGCTGATTACATCATCTCCCAGAAGTTCCCCATGAAACACTGCTTAGAACTAGTCAAAACTGGACCATACAGGCTCCTCAGTGCTAAGGGTGTGATGCATCTCACTTGCCACATGCAAAAAGTACGATGCTTACTAAAAATCCCTTCTGTGGGGTGCGATGAGAAACAACAGACAAATGGCAGAAGCAGTTGGCTAGGTGGAAACCCAGAGAATCTTCTAGAAAATGCTCATTTGACACATGCCTCTCTAAATTTGCCCAAGGATGAGTAAGACATCATGGATCTCCAAGTGGAACCAAGAACTATCAGAGAGAGGACAATAATCAAAATCCGAGAAGCTAACTCACCCACTTGCAAACATCTATATATGGATCCCTCATCCCAGAGATCCAAAGGCAGGAATCTTGTATTTTGTAAGGAAGTTTTGTTGGTTTATTTGTGGAACATCATAGTGTTGGGTGATGTAAGCTTTTCATGAGGTGAAGAAGGGCTTTCATGTTGGGAGGATGATGCTGGGTCAGATCAATGGGTTGTAATCGTCTCTTCTACTCTTTCTACCAATAAAGTTATTTGTGTTTTCCTCCACATTCTTGTATGTCTGAGTTGATATATGCATTTGTGTGGTCAATATATATCTGATCCTATATTGTTTATGATTGCAGATCTCTATGATTTGATGGTATTATGTTGATTTGACTTTACAGGTGTTCTTTGTAGTGGGACAATCAAGGAAGGAGCAATCAAAGATCTGTCAAAGGGGAGAGGAAACAAGCAAGGAGCCAAGCGAAAGACTAAGGTTGGTACTCTCTGCTTCTCTCTCATCTACTTCTCATAAAGGAAAATGAAAGTAACTTTAGTTTGTTTGTTTCTAAGATAGCTACCCGTCTTATTGGGACTAGCAACTATGAATGGACACTAGATTTCCCGATAACAATGGGTACCCTACATCTTCTTCCATACAACACTTGGAAGAGACTCATTCCCAATTATTAGTGGTGTAAGTTGTTTTTTTTCACAGACTGGTTCATGGATACCCAGGTCAGTGGGTAGCCACTACATCTAGGGTTGTTTAAGACTGAGTGGACGCCACCTGAAGGGCATCAACACCCCTCGACCTATTTACTCACCTGACCCCAAGAGCTTTCGGGATTCGACCCTGTGACCTCCCATTGGCGAGGCACTTGATTTGACCGATTGAGCTAACTCTTGGGGCTTAGTGGTGTAAGTTATTATAAAGGTAATCTTCCCAATTATGTAGTTGTTGTATGTAGTTGTTACATCACAAACATTCTTAACCTATCCTCTAGAATTCACCAATTCATTCTAACCATTTTTCGATTTGTCTTAGACTAGTAATGAGAGAAAAGGGTATTAAAGAAAGTCGATGTAAATTTTACATCCTTCTAGATTACCAGGTTGGGTATTCAGTGCAATCTAAAAATTTATCTCATAAAAATATCTCCAATTTCAACAGTCTCCTAAGTGGATTTTACTAGTATAAAATGACTGGTTTTTCTTAGCTTATTAACCATCACCATAATTGGGTTCTGTGAAATTCTGATAAACTTCAAAGTAATTACCTACCATTTTGAGTGAGGAATAGGAAGTGGTTGCAGTAGTTAGGGGATATGTTGATGTCAGGCCTTCACTAAGTGACATTCCAAACATTTTGCTAAATATTCAACAATATATTTTCTTAAAACCTGATAGAAATAACCTCTCTTGATAATTGAATGTAGTTTCTATATCCTCTGGGGACATCATATGGTTTCTTGTGAAATTCATCCAATACAAATTATTTAATAGTAATATAAATTCTATTTATGAAAGTTAACATTCTATCCATATTTATGCTATATTCATATTTCTCCCCTTTGTTCTAGGCTTTAATTGCCTACTACCAAAGAAAGATATATTCAGGGTCTTTAAGAGATGCTTCTTTAATCATATGAGAGGTTTTTGACTTAACTTGGATGAATTGTATTTCATAAATACAACGCAAATTTCTGCACATTTCCCCTTAACCTGCTTTATTTCAAAGTAGAATTCACTTAAACATCTAGTTGCTTGCACTAATGCTACTCATATTCCTTCAATTTGGGGGATTAATAAGCTATAACCTTCCCCTCTTGGGTTGTTAATACTCAGCCAACTTCTTCCTATCATATCTACAAACAACAAAATATTTCTCTAGATCGACCACCTTTAATGCCAATTCCATAGTAAGTCGATGTTTTAATTGCTCAAAGCTTTGCTCACATTCAGCTCTGGAGTAGAAATTTGGTCCCTTCTTTTGTAACTAAATCATGGGAAAGAAATGTTTGAAAATCCTTCAATGAATCGATGGCAGTATAGAACTAAGCCCAAGAAGGACCTAATATGAGCAACATTCTTTCGAGGTGGCCCACTCCATAATGGTCTTAGTTTTATCCAACTATACACGTATACCTTCAACTCATATGACATGACCAAGATACTCTATCTAATTTTGTAAAGTCACGCTTACTATACTTAGGGTATAGCACATTGTTAGACTATATCAATATATCATCAATGAAAATCAACACAAACTTATGGAAGTATGGATGAAAAAGATCGTTCATGAGACTCATAAAACTTGTTGGGGTATGATTTATTGACCATAACATGTTCGAAAGGATGTTTTACAAATGTCTTCTTCCTTAATCTTTATTTGATGATAGATAGATCTTAGGTCGATCTTGGAGAACATGCTTGCCCCCCAAACTTGATCAAATAAATCACTATTCCAGGTACACCGTATTTATTTTTGATAGTTAGTTTATTCAACTCACTAGAATCAATACATAATCTTAGAGTTTCATTCTTCTACGAAAAATACTAGAGGTCCACACACAGACACACAGTGGGGTGGATATATCCTTTATCAAGCAGTTCGTGTAGCTACATTTAGAGTTTTGTTAATTCTTGTATACTCATACGATAAGGATTTTTAGAAACAAGAGGTGCACCTCGAAGGAGTTCAATTGTAAAATTGTTCACCAAGGTAGGGATTGAGGAAACACATCAACAAGTCTTGAATGACAATAATATATTTGAGAGAAGTAATTTTTCTTTTGGAATTTGTGTATCCTATGATTATAGAATAAGTTTGATAGCCTTTTCTCATGGATTTTCCCAACTGGTTAGGAGTAATAGGACATAACTTAATATTTTTCTTAATTCCTTGAATTCCCTTTCTTTTCCAGATTAAGTACAGTAACTAACATATTTTCCCTTAAAATATACTAAGGACAAATGTCCTTCCAACCAATCAATCCCTATTAACACATTTTATGATCCCAAGGGGACTATATTTAAATTAACATAAATGTGTTGTCTCAAAATATCCACAGGACACTCTTCAATTTTTTCAACTACCCTTTGCTTTGCCTCTATGGCTAATTGAACTAACCAGGTTTTCTGAAATTTACTCCTTTGGAGTTGGCATCCCTCTAAAACATTAGGACTAACATAGCCTAAGCTAGCACCTAGATCAAACAAAATAGAGACAGGTTGATTAGTGACCATACCTTCACACTCAATCATGGTGGGCTGGTATGGTACTTGATGTTCATCAAGTGCAACATTAATCTTGGGAACGCTCCTAAACACCTCCTCAATTGTGGAAGCTTCTTTCATTTTCGAAAGATGCTCCATTCTTGCTCTATGCTGACAATTTTTATAATAATGGAATGCTCTACACTAGGGGCACTGTAGAGGTTGTTTTTGTTGCTCGTCATTAGCACGCTTATTAACTACCTTTGTCTTCCTATTTTCAGTAGATGCTTGGACCTTTGTTTTATTCGTTGCTCAAAATTTACTAAAGGGTCTTTGTTGTACATTCCTTACACTTGAAATTTCTATATGTCTATTTGAGAGCATATTTATTCCCCTCGAGTTCAAACCTCCTTTCGAGTCCTTACTTTTTTGTTTCATTTGCTAGTAAGGGATGCAGATTTTTTGCAGAGTGTCGTCCATTATCTTCTATAATCAAATTCCAACTTCTCCTTCATGAAGTTAGGTATACTACTAATAAAATGTTGAATAATGGCCTTTTCTTCTTGTATATTATTAGGTCCCTGTAATACTAGTGTATTCCCTTATTATTGTCATTGTAGCCACTTATTGTTATTGTTGTGCCCATGTTATCCCCATATTTTTATTATTGTGTCCCATATAAGCCACTATTGTTATTAGGGTGCCCTTACATTATTATTGTTATGTGGGCTCTCATTATATATATCTTTTCTTCTGTTTTGGGAGCTCATTGCATAACATTTGGTATGAGACCTTTGGATTCTGGGCTTTCGATGTTTCAAACAAGTCATCGTGGCAGTTTCACTATAACTTTGTTTCTACAAAGTTTCAGGTCCTGAAATTAAAACCCATTTGAACCAAAATTCTGATGAACCTTGGGTACATATTTCAGATTTTCTCTCCGTATATTTTTGGAGATATAATCCAAGGTAGTTAGGGTTTTTGAAGTCTCTCAAATTATATCTCAAATAGGTGACCTGGGGAAAATCGTCATAACTTTCCCTGTGAGAATCATATTTAAATTTTGTAAAGGGTATAGAAAAATGATAGACTGTATTATTTTATGTATTGTTTTCAGGTGTGAAGGTTGAAATAGTGACTTGTGGAACTTCGTACAAGTTCACTCTACTGAACTAATCTGTAATCTCGTGATCACTGAAGATTTGGATTAACGCTTTCTTGGAGAATCCAATGTTGATCAGACTTGTGGGGTTGGAAAGAGGACTAAGAGGGATATCATGGGATGAAATTTCAGACCTTGTAGATCCGAAATTACACAAATACAATAGATTCAATATCGAGCTCCTACAAAGCGAAAAAAGGTGTGTAGCCTTTTTAAAATTTTTCTTAAGTTTGGTTTGAAAAATTAGTTTTAAGGAATTCAAAGGGTTTAGCGAAGTGTAATTATCATTAATTGATGCCTCTAAGCAAGAAAATGGAAACAACTAGTAAGCAAACTGAAAGCTCTAGCATGACTCATGAAGAAGAGGAAGAAATGCAACATGATATATCAAAATTATGAGACCAAGTGTGACAAATTTCACTCTCACAAAAAGTAAGAGAGGTTAATATGGATGGTTTAAAGAAAGGCATGGAAGCTAAGATGAATGGCATTGAAGCTAAGATGCATGGTGTGATGAATGGTTTAAAGAAAGGTGTGGAAGCTAAGATGAACCACATGGAATCTAATATGGATGGCGTAGAAGCTAAGATGGATAGTTTAGAAGTAACATTGAAGATTGTAACAACCTTCGAGGTAAATGTGCACAAAAAAAAACATAATAGGAATAGAAATGCAATAAAATTATCAGCCATCAAAATCCATATACACATGAGTACATTTGCACATGAAAATCAAGGGAATTAATGTTTTTCATTAATAATGCAACGAACCAACCGGAGATGGGGCTACCATGCTCCACCCGACCATAGATTGGTTGAACCAAGTCTCTATTCAGCCAATCACCCCCGTGCCATATTCCAAGCACGAATGTTGGATCTCATAGAACACATCAATCAAAACTCATACAGGGCTTCTAGAGGCCACCCACCTCAACCCATCAAACAATGATTCCACCTCACAGTTGGACATCACAAAAAACCATCATCAGATTGGTCTCCATCCAAACCTTCCTTGGCTTCCAGAGTGTTTGGTCAACCAAGGATTCCAAAACAAGTAACTCAACCCACAACTTATACACAGCTTCCAAATCGTTTGTCCAACAAAGGCTTCGATGACTAGTAACTCAACCCATGTTAAGTTATGGTATGTTATATGCTTATAACAGTTCACTTATTTTCTTATTATATTCCATAGATTAGAAATCACATGTACATAAAGTAAAGTGCAGATACAACATTAAATGATCGACAGAAAACAAGCCAAGACAAGAGACACAAGATGTGGCGGCTAGCTAGGGACAAACCCCACAATATGTGGGGAAACCCTTTGATCAAATCTTCTTTTATCTTCAATAATTTAGCAGAGAGAAATAGTACAATAAATCTAATTTATATCAATAGTAGGAAACCCTAGATCAGCAGCATCAACATTAGCGGCTTCATCATCAAACTAGGGCAGACGATATCTCACGAACCAACTGTCGGATCGGCATGATTCCACCACCAAAAGTTGCGGCTTCCAGAGGAGGTTTAGATGAACCTACATCATAGTTCAAATGAAGAGATATTATAGTCCATGCAGGTCAATATTTACTTTTGCATTTGTAGCTTTAGTTTCGGCAGCTTCCGGCTTCAAACTAGGGCAGTCAATATCTTGCAAACCGTCCGTCGGATTGACTTGATTCCACCACCAAAAGTTGCGGCTTTTAGAGGAGGTTTAGATGAACTTACATCATAGTTTAGATGAGGAGATCTTATATTCCACGCAGGTCAATCTTTACTTCTACAGTTGCAGCTTTAGTTTCGGCAGCTTCCAGCTTCACATGTGTGAGAGAGAGACCCTTTTCTGCACAGTAGAGAAGACACTCTTTCTACGCAGTAGAGAGAGAGAGAGATATGATGAGATGAGTGAGTCCAAATGAGGAAAACTCATCCTATATTTATACACAACGTTGGTGTTTGAATAGATGTGACTGTTGGGCTTTTGAGCCTACACGAGTTGTGGGTCGGCTTGATAATAATTCCATAGTCAAAATAAATTCATATCTCCATGAATACTTATCAGAATCAGATGAAATTTATACCAATCCTACACCTTTTGATGAGAGGAATATAATGAAAATATTATTAGCCATGAATAAGATGACCCACATGAAGTTTTTCCCTAGTTTCCAATTTTAACACTCCCTCTCAACTAGGGAGAACTTCATCTGCAATCTGTCTATCGGTCATTACTATTCATCCATCAAATGCAATATCCTATACAGCCTCACCCTTGCCCTGCTCTACTCTATTCTACTTGTTATGCTTTGTCTTGTTCTGACCTGTACTGATCTGTATGGCTCTGCTCTATTATGCGCGCTCTACTTTGTTCTGTTTTGCTCTGATTTTGTCCAAATTATGAAGAAGAAGAAATGATCGAGGATGTATCATACTAACTCAAATTCAGTCTTAAAGTATGTACCACTGGTCACAGACTAGTCTCAACCAATCGAAATTCAGTGTCATAGTGAGTACAACTCCATTGGTCCCAGACCAGTATCATCCTCCACTGACTCAAAGTCAGTCTTAGAGTGCGTACCACTAGTCCCAAACCAGTCTCAACTGACCCGAAGTCAGCTTCATAGTAAGTACCACTCCTACCACTGGTCCCAGACCAATAATGCAGTATCAAAGAGTGTACCACTAGTCCCAGACCAGTCTCAACCGACCCAAATTTAACGTCATAGTATGTACCACTCCCACTGGTCCTAGACCAGTACTGCACTGACACGAAGTCAGTCTCAAAGTATGTACCACTGGTCCCAAACTAGTCTCAACCGACACAAAGTCAGTGTCATAGTGTGGTACAACTCCTACCACTGGTCCTAGACCAGTATCATTGATCCCATATCAATGAAGGTCATCCTAGCATAGGAAGTACAGTAGATACAACGATGCATCCATCGGTACAACTATGGTCCCTAACTTCATTTCCCTACTCATTGATCAGATGAGAGGTACTTCCCATGAGTCCCAGATTGCATGGGTAGGATGCCTTGACAGGA
>APFE030963738.1:212464-222812 GCA_000404065.3 Pinus taeda | reverse complement strand
AGCAGAAGACTTCAACTTCTTGCCAGTTTTGGAAGAGTTCCGGGAACAAAATGAGAACACTTCCTCTAGCAGAAGACTCCAGCTTCTTGCCAGTTTTGGAAGAGTTCCAGGAATTGCATTAAGCATTCCAGAGTTGTTGGTCATCCTTAAACCATCACAGTTTGAGACTTCCCTTTTCAGGTTGAAGTTTTACCTTTTATGCGGGTTGAGACCTCCCTTTTATGGTTGAAGGTTTCCCTCTTTAAAACAATAGGATCACTTCCTCTAGCAGAAGACTTCAGCTTCTTGCCAGTTTTGGAAGAGTTCCGGGAACTGCACTAAGTGTTCGAGTGTTGGTGGCCATCCTTAAACCACCGCTCTTTATACCAACATTTCAGAGAGCACATTCAGCCTAGTGCTGCCATGCATATTTGCACATTTTGTATTACAGCTTTCTTCTTGGACTCATACATAACCCTTCGGATTAAGGGGGGGAATGTTGGATACCTAATCCTAAATGGGTTAGTGTGGAAGTCGAATGGACAAAAGCAGTCCAAGAGACCTTGGGATGTGAATCCCAACGGTCACCACATGTACTATAAATGTATATCAAATTGTTAATAAAATTGATTTGCATGCTTTATCTTTTACATCTTTTTCGCTCCCCATGTGTGTTTAACAATACTAAACCATCATTAAGAAACTACCAAACCACCATAATCAACCACCAAAACACCATATCAAGCTGTTAATTCTTATAGTTGATTTCAACTACCCAATTGGGCATGCTCGTGATTCTAGTACCATGCACATAGCTTCCATTAGTTTTAAAATAAATTAAAATAAATTCACATCATACCTCATTGGTAGCTCGAAAATGCGGTACATTTCCAATCATGTTTGCTTCCTCTCACAACAAGAAAAACTAACATATTTGACCAAGTCAACATGTATAAAAATATCACATCATGTTAGCTCAAACATAACCATCAAAATCATAAATTACATGTAACCATCATAAATAAAAAGCATAAATCACATGTAATCATCATGGGCCAAAATCATAAATCACATGCATACTAAAACTGAAATACAATACCAATACTTATCCTTCATCGATCCTTACTTCTACCTTGGTTATTTTCATAACACATTGGATTGGTTGCCACACCCGACAAACATCCAATGACTTCTCCTCAACCATGTGCACATACGCATAGTGTGCATCATACACATACGACCACATAAGACATGCAACTCCATGCAACACATGCATCAATACCTAACATACAATGCATACACCTACACCTAGTGTACAACACAACTCAATACGTATGCCTACATCTTCTGTATAACACAATACATGCACCTATACCTGATGTACAACCCAACAGAAATAGGTGTCTAGGGTGAAACACAATGAATGCATATGTCAAGATACCATGACTGCATAATGCATATACATAAGACCGCATTCCCATAACTCAGCATGGATGACATGCACCCAACACCACATGTACACTAATGCCATATTTATAACATGTACATAGTACCACCAGTACATCGCACCACTTGCACAACATGTGCACAACATCACATGTGCATGACACCACCTACACATTGTATACACAACGCCACATGTACACTACACCACTATACAATGCGTACACAATACCACATGTACACAGTACCACATGCACGACATGTACGTGATGCCACATGTACACAAAGCCACAAACCACACTACTTTCACTTTGCTTTCACAACCCTGTTAGATAGTAACATAGATACATGGATACATACATACATATATAAACTTTATCATAAAACAATCATGATCTTCTGAGAAAACAACATACATACATACATGGATACATATATAAACTTCAACATAATCATGATCATAAAATAATTACGAGATAACATAAGGTCTAGGTTACTAGAACTTCCTCATTTATGCACAAGCATTGAGAGCAATAGTTCCCAACATAGCCAAAGCATATGACGCCTCAAATCTATTTACTTTACCTTTTCTAGTTACCTTTCTTGTGTCTGCACTGCTACTGTCCATTTACCACAATGGACCCAACCCGTCCAACCAACTGTCATAGTCTTCCCTGCCGCTATGCTCACTCATGCACAAAGCTTCATCTGGGTCTTATATCATCGGTTGGGTACCACACATCTCTCAAGATTTCCATCAACGTTCCTCTTTCCCAAGCAATTCCCAAGACTCAAAATATAAAAGGCAAGGCAGGAAACAAACAAGAAAAAGACCATAAATGCTACATTAGCAATTTCTATATGTCTATTTCAGGGCATATTTATTCCCCTTGGGTTTAAACCTCCTTTCAAGCCCTCACTTTTCTGTTTCATTTGCTAGTAAGGGATGCATATTTTTGGCAGAGTGTCATCCATTATATTTCTATAATCAAATTCCAACTTCTCCTTCATGAAGTTAGGTAGACTACTAATAAAATGTTGAATATTGGCCTTTTCTTCTTGTATACCATTAGGTCCCTATAATACTAGTGTATGCCCTTATTATTGTCATTGTAGCCACTTATTGTTATTGTTGTGCCCATGTTATCCCCATATTTTTATTATTGTGTCCCATATAAGCCACTATTGTTATTGGGGTTCCCTTACATTATTATTGTTATGTGGGTTCTCATTATATTGTGACATCTTAGACTCTTATATATAGAAAGGAGATCTTGTCATTTGAATCATCCAATAATTTTTCATTTGTTAAATGTAAAGGAGGTTTCCCTCTCAAAGAGGCTGATTTTGAAGTCATGTATATATCTTTTCTTCTGTTTTGTGAGCTCATTGCATAACATTTGGTATGAGACCTTTGGATTCTAGGTTTTCGGTGTTTCAAACAAGTCATCATGGTAGTTTCACTATAACTTTGTTTCTACAAAGTTTCAGATGTTGAAATTAAAACCCATTTTTTACCAAAATCTTGATGAACCTTGGGTACATATTTTAGATATTGTCTCCCTATATTTTTTGAGATATAATCCAAGGTAGTTAGGGTTTTCAAAGCCTCTCGAATTATATCTCAAATAGGTGACTTGGGGAAAATCGTCATAGCTTTCTCTTCGAGAATCATATTTAAATTTTGTAAAAAGGTATAGGAAGACGAAAGACTGTAATATTTTTTGTATTGTTTCCAGGTCTAAAGGTCAAAATAGTGACTTGTGGAACTTCATACAAGTTCACTCTATTGAACCAATCTATAATCTGGTCATCGCTGGAGATTTCGATTAACGCTTTCTTGGAGAATCCAATGTTGATCAAACTTGTGGGGTTAGAAAGGGGACTGAGAGGGATATCGTGGGATGAAATTTTAGACCTTGGAGTTCTGAAATTACACAAATACAATAGATTCAATATCGAGCTACTATAAAGCGAAAAAAGGTGTGTAGCCTTTTTAAAATTTTGCTTAAGTTTGGTTTGAAAAATTAGTCTTAAGGAATTCAAGGGGCATAGTGAAGTGTAATTATCATCAATTGATCCCTCTAAGAAAGAAAATGGAAACACCTAGTAAGCAAGCTGAAAGCTCTAGCATGACTCATGAAGAAGAGGAAGAAATGCAACATGATATCAAAATTACGAGACCAAGTGCGACAAATTTCGCTCTCACAAAAAGGAACAAAGGTTAAGATGGATGGTTTAAAGAAAGGCATGGAAGCTAAGATGAATGGAATTGAAGCTAAGATGCATGGTGTGATGAATGGTTTAAAGAAAGATGTGGAAGCTAATATAAAGCACGTGGAATAGAATATGGATGGCATAGAAGCTAAGATGGATGGTTTAGAAGTAAACATTGAAGATTGTAACAGCCTCCGAGGTAAATGTGCACAAAAAGAAACATAATAGGACTAGAAATATAATAAAAATATCATCCATCAAATTCCATATGCACATGAGTAAATTTTCACATGAAAATCAAGGGAATGAATTTCTTTCATTAATAATGCAATCAACCAACTAGAGATGGGACTACCATGTTCCACCCGACAATAGATTGGTTGAACCAAGTCTTTATTCAGCCAGTCACCCCCATGCCATACTCCAAGCACGAATGCCGTATCTCATAGAACACATCAATCAAAACTCATACAGGGCTTCTAGAGGCCACCCACCTCAACACATCGAACAATGATTCCACCTCACGGTTGGACATCACCAAAAACCATCATCAAATTGGTCTCCATCCAAGCCTTCCTTAGCTTCCATAGTGTTTTCTCAACCAAGGATTCCAAAACAAGTAACTCAACCCACAACTTATACACAACTTCCAAAGCATTTGTCCAACCAAGGCTTCGACGACCAGTAACTCAACCCACCAAGGGCTTTGAGAGAATTTGTCCAACCAGGGATTCGAGGATTGGTAACTCAACCCAAGCTGTTATAGGGCTTCCAAAGAATTTGTTCAACAAAGGCTTCAAGGACTAATAACTCAACCCAAGCTAAGGAAACATGATAACCAACCAAAACAAAAAAAAAAAATGAAAGTAAACCCATAATCACCATGGCTATCCACGAAATGACAAGGCTAGAAAATCCACTGTCGATCGAGGAAATCCTCCATTCTAATGATAGATCACAACCAAGAAACCACATGCATGTTCCATGCATGCCAAAACTAGTTAATAAAACATACATGCAACTCGGTACCTACAACAAAATTTGATGTAGCTGTTGATGTCGATGCCTTCTTGCACTTTCCTGCTCTTCCTTTGCCTTCTTGCTCTAAGAATCCAAGTATGCCACACCCTCCAAGAGTGGTCCAAGAAAACTCTAAGTAACCAAGAATATGAGAGAGAGAGAGAGAGAGAGAATAATGAGAGAGCTCCAAAACTGAACTCACAAAAGCTTACCAACTCATACTCATAGGCCTTTTTATGAATGAAGCCTCTATTTTCTTCATTTTCCATTATTTTCCTTCATTTTCCCCATCACATGCAACCTGTGACCTTTCACCTTCTTTTTCTCCTAATTTACATTATTTTAATAAATAAATGTTCCAAAATTACCTTTAAGTCCTTAGCCATTGCCCTTGCCAATTTCCTTAGCCATAAACAATCAAATGCACACCCCCTAGGATGTCTTGCACATAATTCAGATTGGAATATGTGTTCGAGTCATTCGTGGTTATTGTTTTTAACATTTATTACATGGAATTTTCACGAGGGCTATTACAGAACCCCCCCCCCCCCCCCCCCCCCCTTGGGGGAACACCATCCTCGGTGTTCAATCACACATATACTTCAACAGCCTAATAAAAGAAGATATACTACCCATGGAGCCTAATAACCCAACTTGATGCAGTATTTATAATGAAAGATCTACTAAAGACATAACATCATAATGACATGACAACATACTACATAGTGGAGCTTTATAACACAACTCATTTTGGTATTTACAATGATCATTGTACTTAATAAAACTCATATGACATCATAACATCATGATAACATAACCACATGATAGTGTAATAACATTACACCCATATCACATAGTGGAGCTTTATAACATAGCTCATTATAGTATTTACATCCATACACGGGTGTACGGATAACAACATCATCAAATTATTTATACCAAAACATATGCGAATCATATACCAAACACATATCAACCATACACTAATCATCATATAGCATATATCAAGACATCATAAGGCATATATCAAAACATCATATAGCATGTATCAACCAACATAAAGCACATATGATCATCATAAAGCATATATGAACCATCATAAAGAAAATATCAATCACCATAAAGCATATATTAAACCAACATAAATCAAATACTAAACCATCATTAACAAACTACCAAACCACCAAACCACCATATCAAGCTGTTAATTCTTGTAGTTGATTTCAACTACCCAACCGGGCATGCTCATGATTCTTGTACCATGCACATAGCTTCCATCAGTTTTAAAATAAATTAAAATAAATTCACATCATACCTCATTGGTAGCTCGTCAATGCGGTACATTTGCAATCATGTTTGCTTCCTCTCACAACAAGAAAAACTAGCATATTTGACCAAGTCAACATGTATAAAAATATCACATCATGTTAGCTCAAACATAACCATCAAAATCATAAATGACATGTAACCATCATAAATCAAAATCATAGATCACATGTAATCATCATGGGCTAGAATCATAAATCACATGCATACTAAAACCAAAATACAATACCAATACTTATCCTTCATCGATCCTTACTTCTACCCTGGTTCTTTCTATAACACATTGGGTTGGTTGCTACAGTCGACAAACATCCAGTGCCTTCTCCTCAACCATGTGCACATACGCATAATGTGCATCATACACATACGACCACATATGACATGCAACTCCATGCAACACATGCATCAACTCCTAACATACAATGCATACACCTACACCTAGTGTACGACACAAGTCAATACATATGCCTACATATTGTGTATAACACAATACATGCACCTACACCTGATGTACAACCCAACAAAAATACATGTCTAGGGTGAAACACAATGAATGCATATGTCATGATACCATGACTGCACAATGCACATCCATAATACTGCATGCCCATCACTCAACATGGATGACATGCACCCAACACCACACGTACACTAACACCATATATATAACATGTGCATAGTACCACCAGTACATCGCACCACTTGCACAACGTGTGCACAACATCTCATGTGCATAACACCACCTACACATTGTATACACAATGCCACATGTACACTACACCATTATAAAATGTGTACACAATACCACATGTACATAGTACCACATGCACGACAAGTACGTGATTCCACATGTACACAAAGCCACATACACAACATGTACATAGCACCACATGCACACAATGCCCCTTGCCAGTATGTACACAATACCACACGCACATGACACCGCTTGTACAATCATGCACACCACACCATATGTACATAGTACCAGTGTACCACATGCACGCAATGCCACTTGTACATAGCACTACATATCCAACATGTACAGAACATCATCTGTACATATCACCACATATCCAACAAGCATAGACAACCATATGCACACACGTTGCATAGACATCATGAAGACAATGCAATATGTATACAACACCCTATATGCAATATTCACACAACCCTATTTGTACCATCCTATACATAACATTGGATAAATAACATGTACACATGCTATGTAACACAACACCAGAAGTGCACACATCATAGATACAACATGTACAACATATACAACATATGCATAACAGTAGCACCACACATCCAAAACCATATTGTCCTTACCAAGAAACCTTGCTTCTGGTATCTCATCCATGCTTATCCTAGCATGCTGCAAACCACACTACTTTCACTTTGCTTTCACAATCCTACTAGATAGTAACATAGATACATGGATACATACATACATATATAAAATTTATCATAAAACAATCATGTTCTCGTGAGAAAACAACATACATACATACACGGATACATATATAAACTTCAACATAATCATGATCATAAAATAATTATTAGATAATGAAGCGAACAAAGTTCCTTCTATAAATTAATTACTCCAAAAGATTTGGAATATCAAATTATCCATTTAGGATATAAATATTATATTAAATATATGAATAAGAATTGAGTATGATAATTTTCAAATGAAGAACGAGAGGCTTGTTATATATACCAAGCAAGTGTCTCTTTCATGAAGAGTCATGTGCTATTAGACATGCCTCTTCACCTTAATTATACTAGCTTAACTAACTATTATTTATGCTTATTATCTTTTACATTATATTTATATTATTTATATATTTTATTCGTTACATTTCCTTCTTCCTCAAAAAGCTTTGTCCTCAAAGCTTGTCTATGAAAAAGGCTTGATCTCTTTTTCTGCTTCGAAAGTATTTCTGTCTCGGAATAGTCATCCTCGTCGATACAAGTTGATAAGATCTTCTTAGTGACAAACAAAATTGTCGCACTGAGAAGGGATCAGACCACCCCAAACTAATCTTCTGTATAGTATTTTGATCACTGGAATTTTGTAACGACTTGTCCTCGTAGGAGGTTACATTACTCTTTTTTGGAACATTAGTTTGTTGTTTCGGTTCTTGATAATTTGAAGCTATTTTTTTAATTGGGATCATCATATTTGTAACTCAAAGTAATTTTACTTTGAGGGGGGGTAAATTTTTTTTACCAGATTGTGCAAAAGCACCCTTGTAAAAATCAAATTTTGAAAGTTTCCTTGTAAATATTTGAGAAATTGACTAGAGCTAAGTGCAAAGCTCAGTCAATATTCTCCTGTTTTGATGACTATTCGATGGTCAAGGCCAAGCCTCGATAGATCGTGTTTTTTGCGTGGTGTGTTGTGTTGACTATCTTGCCCTTTCTGTTCTGCTTCTTGGTGCGTCTCTTCATCGCTAAAAATGTCTAAGTTGATTAACTTATTTCCTGATTCCGACAAACTAGAAGGCACCAAATCTTATAAAACGTGGCATCGTCTTATTGAAAGCACACTTATTTACAATGAATTATGGCAAGGAATATGTGATGCCGATGTTAAGCCGAATAAACCCACAGATGCAGATCCACTGGCAAAATGGGAAATCAAGAATGCTAAAGCCTTAGCTCTTATAAAATCGTCTGTGAATGATGAAATGTATGTACATATAGAGAATACCACAGATGCTTGGACTGCCTTGAAAACTTTTAAAGACCTCTTTGATACTCAGCCAAAATCAAAGAAGGTTGATTTACAGTTAAAATTGTTGCAACAGAAATTAACTGAAGATGGTGATATTCTTGAATATCTCTCCAGACTTAAGAATATTAAGCAAGAAATTATTAATGTTGGTTTTCCCGCAATTGATGATAGCTTTATGGTCACAATTGTAATTGTTGGGCTTCCTTATTCCTATACGCATTTTTTAGAGACTTTGCAAGTAACTGGGAAATTAGAAAAACTAAAGTTTGATGAACTTTGTGAAATGTTAAGTCAACATGATAAAACTTTTGGGAAGAAGAAGAAAGTTGGTGAAGATGTTTTTCTCACAGAGGCCAGCACCAGTTAATCATCTGCAGATAGTTCTCGAGGAAGAGGCAGAGGGAATCAGAATCAAGCAGCACATAATCGAGGTCGAAGCCAAAGTAGAGGCAACAATTTTAACAGAGGAGGAAGAAATAATTTTCAAGGTAGAGGAAATAACCAAGGAAGAGGAAATTTTCAAGGACAAGGAAATAATAGTCAAGGTAGAGGACAATCTCCAAATAGAGGTCAAAGCAGAGGCAGAGGACAATCTTCAGGACGAGGAAGAGACTTAAGTCAAATTGTATGTCGAAGATGTAACAAAGTTGGCCATTATGCTGAAGATTGTCAAACTTCACTTAATAAAATTCCCAAGTTTCAGCAGCATTCAGCACAATTTGCAAATGATCAAGATGAAGATAGTTCAGAATATGTTTTTACTTCCTCACCAGCATCACAAAGTTCATCTCATCTTAGAAGTGACTATGAATATGCCTGGATCTTGGATTCCGGGGCAACTCAGCACATGACTTGTCGACGTGATTTTTTCTGGAATTTTCAAGAATGCCAACTTAATTCAATTTTTCTTGCTGATGATACACAACATACTCCTTATGGAAAAGGAGTAGTAAAAGTTTTTCTCCCTGACATTGGAGAAAAAATGATTTCCAATGTATGGTATGTACCCAGTTTCAAGAAAATTTTGCTCTCCTTAGTCACGATTTGACAAGCGAGACATCAGGTGATTATGGAAGATGGTTTAGTGAAGATTAATTCAAAGAAACAGAACTTGAAAACAGTCATGACAGGTTATGAAGATGGAAAACTGTTACGGATGAAAGGGACAGTTATTCCAAGGCATTTTGATTTTGCAGGGGCAGTGACTACAGGTATTTCACCTATCATACTATGGCATGTAAGATATGGACATTTGAATTTTGAGAGTCTTTCTCAATTGCGGAAACAAGGAATGGTTAAAGGACTTCCCACATTCAAAAGGGAAAATGCAAAATGTGAAGCTTGCATTTATGGCAAACAAAATCGAGAAAGTTTTCCAACAAGTTCATGGCGTGCAAACAGGCGGCTACAACTAGTTCACAGTGATGTTTGTGGACCACTACAAACTTCATTTGGTGGTTGCAAATATTTCTTACTATTCATTGATGATTTTAGCAGAATGACTTGGGTTTACTTTTTGAAGAACAAGTCAGAAGCATTTGATAAGTTTAAAATTTTTTGCCAACTTGTTGAAAATGAAGTCAAAGAAAAGATAGGTACTCCCAGGACAGATAATGGGGGAGA
>APFE030963738.1:189167-207650 GCA_000404065.3 Pinus taeda | reverse complement strand
AGAGTCATGTCCTATTAGACATGCCTCTTCAACCTTAATTACTAGCTTAACTAACTATTATTTATGCTTATTATATTTTAGATTATATTTATATTATTTATATATTTTATTCGTTACAGATAAAATAAGGTCTAGGTTGCTGGAACTTCCTCATTTATGCACAAGCAGTGAGAGCAATAGTTCCCAACATAGCCAAAGCATATGACGCCTCAAATATATTTACTTTACCTTTTCTAGTTACCTTTCTTGTGTCTGCATTGCTACTGTCCATTTACCACAATGGACCCAACTAGTCCAACCAACTGTCATAGTCTTCTCTTTTGCTGCGCTCACTCATGCACAAAGCTTCATCTGGGTCTTATATCATCGTTGGGTACCACACATCTCTAAATATTTCCATCAACTTTCCTCTTTCCCAAGCAATTCCCAAGACTCAAAATATAAAAGGAAAGGCAGGAAACAAACAAGAAGAAGACCATAAAAGCCAATAACAACATGACTCTGCAAACAAAGTGGTATGGCCATACACTAGACATAAACAAAGCTACAAATCAAGCTCAATAATTCATAAAAGACAAAAATCAAAAGGCTAATAACAAATAGCATGACTCAATCCCCATGGTTCCAAAGGAAAGTTCAACCCGAGCCCTCTTCAAGATTTCATGGCAACCACTCTTGCCATGCAACTCCTTGCATCATGCTCACATATGTCAACCACATGTTCCAAATATCATGACAATAAAATTTATCAATTTGAAATCAAATTTTACAAACAATCATGTCATCATCCATAGTCATTAGACATAATGCTACAACTATCAACTACATTCAAGTACATATCAACTGTCTCAATACATAGATGTTAGTACAATCATCTTAAAACAAAATCATTTGAACACATACTCATATTAAGCAATTCATCAATTGTTCAACAACTTGCAAACATACCATGTTAAATAAATCAACTAGGCACCAACACTCAAATGTCGAATAATCATCATAATCAAACAACCAAGCACTAAATATATGACATAAGAAAACTCATACCTTAATGTATATCAAGGGAGGCTATCTTTTCTGCATAATCAATCTAGTTAGTGAGATATAACTTTACAACATGTCAACATAAATCATAATATCCATAACAATAACTCACTAACATGTTCATATTACAAGCTCATAAGCATTTATCATTCATGCAAAATAATCACTTATGTATGATGAATCTAGATTAATATGACACCATATCAAAAATATGCCATCTCATACCTGAGTATCGCAACCATAACCATCTACATAGGTCAAAGCAAGTTAACACAATACATATAACATCAAAATCTTCAAGGCAATGAACATAATCATCACACATGTTGATGTCGGAGCATTCAGCTCAAGAAAAATCATTGTATTTTAGTCCACATAGGGGGTCTTGTGTTTGTGTTCCAAGGAAGTTGGTTTCCTAAGTGTTGAATTAATGTAATTATTAAGAGTTTTGAGTGATTTTAATTAGAGAAGCTAAAATAGAGATTTAATTAAGAATAATAGTGAGGAAAATTTGTAAATGTTCTCGAATGTAGGAGAACATCAGATATTTAGGATAGTTGAGAGATTGAGGGATTTGAGAATTAATTGTAAAACTTAGATTAGGAGTTAATTCATGATTCTATGGATTAGAGAGGATCCTAAGAGATGAGGAGATTTTAGGATTTTGTTGAGAAGTTTATAGATATAAACCAGGAATTGGTTGTAGAATCCTTTCGTATAAATGTAAGCCTAAAAGGCATAGTGAGAGGTTAGCTAGTTAGCTGGTCAGTAAGTCAAGCTAGTAGTTAGAGAGTGATTGTAAGCCTATGGGAAAATTGTGAAATAGAGGCCACTGATTACAAAATCAGACCATAGAGACAGAAAGTCTCATTACATAGTCATTTTTTGATATATACATATACAGAGATTCAATTCCTAAATGTGTAAATGTGTAGTTTGAGTGTTGAACGATAAGTTATGTGTGCATCAGAGGTTCTGCATAGTATATGGATGCAGAAGGATTTTGGGTAGAACACAGAGAAGAAGAATTATATGGAGGATCGTAATGGATTGTTGAATTGATTGAAGGATCAAAGTAAAGTACAGGAGTGAAAATGATCAAAAGAGTACGCAGAGTTAAGCTCAGGAGAGAGTTGCACGGAAGAACATCGAAAGAACCAAAAACCCTAAAATAATTCAAAACCACAAAAGAACATTGAATAAATGGCGTAAAACCCAAGTGAAAAGAATAACGAAGAAGTGAAGCATTGATGCACAGGAGCCATTGGATCTATACAATCAACGAATGAGATTGTTCGTGATAAGTGGCCATGATTAAGTCGCATAGAATGGAGCAATTAGAATTTCATCCCAACATATTTCAGGAGTGAGTGAACCCTAGCTTAAGCGATTTGTGATTTCTGATGTGCGATATCATTGCTCACCATTGGATCAAGTGCTTGGATCAACGGTAGTGGATCATCGATGAACCCCACATCGCTATATTTCCTTTGTGAGTGAATGAACCTTGGGCCTCAAGAAAGTGCGATGTGTGATGTTTGATGCAATCATCGATTAGTTCACATCGCAATATTCCATAGTAGATGTAGCTTGGCCCTAAACAACTGCGATATGTATTATTTCAATGTGGGATGCTGAGCGGACCCGTGAAGTTTTGCGATGTGCAATGCAGAGCATACCTGAGAAGGTTATCGCATGCGAAAGGAGGAGCCTTAGGAATGTAATGAAGAGTCATATGTTTGTGTGATCCATTAGAATGCGACAAGCATTGAATCTGATGGATGGAATCAAGGGTGGGGTATGAATGTATAAATGTCGTGGAATGGTGGAAAGAGAAATCGCATCACGCAGATCAGGAGTTCCCAATGCCATATTCTAAAGAGTCCCTTGAATCCTGCAATTATGATAAAGCAAAGAATTGGTAAGTGTGCAAAGGCCGAGGAAATGCAAAAAGGTATGTTCATGTATGCTTTGTCGAGTATTTCTATTATATAAGATTTATAATAGAAATAAAGCAAAGAACATTTTATGGGTGAAGTCTGTATATAACCAAAGTTAAAGAGTAAGGTTTTGTGTGGGAATAAACCTTAACGAAAGTTTATAAGGGTGAACAAAGTCCCAATGAAAAGGATTGATTAAGGGTCAGTTGTGGTTAGTTACCAAATCATTCCACATGAGATTAATTAAGGGGGGCTTAAACCTTAATTCCTGAATATTTGAATTGTAGGGATAATTGAAATTCCTTGGATAAATATGATATATGCATTTCATATGCATATTGTGAGTATCGCAAGTCTTTCCTGTGTCATTTTTGGTATCATAGCAGAATTGTGGTTGAAACATTTGGTATTAATGAAGCGCAAAGAAATTTTGTGTGAAATTTTCTATGAGAAAATTTAGAACAGACTTATGCTTTGAAGATGTGTATGCAGGAAAGAGGAGATCAGATTCTAATCTGACAAATAGTAGGTACACAAAGACAATGTGTAGTATAAATTTCAGATGCAAGGGAACAGAGGACAATTCGTTCGAAATGCGGGAAATGCTGGAACAAGATCATGCAAAAATATTGAAAGTAAGGTGATATGTTTTGTTTTAATCAGAATGTGTGGTTTTTATATTGATGCACAGGTAACAACAAAAGAAGGAGAGAATATTGCAGCAACCTAGAGCAAGGAGTGCTCAATTGGTTCAAGAGGAAAGAACCAAAAAAATGCTAAAAGACTAAGCTAAGAGGAAACAAGCTTAGCGAGGCATATGTAGCAAGGAGGAGACTTGTTGCTGCAGAGGTATTGTTGCAGCTTAGGGAAATATTGCAAAGATAATTCCACAAAGGATGTGGGTAGAATTGCTAAGTAATGAAGAAAGCTAGTAAGAGTTTCTAAGTGAAAGAAGAGGTGGTCAGAACCAAGTATTTCATGGTGATTGAAATACAAGAGGACAATTGTGTTCTTAGAAGGTGCAGATGAGTTGAAGCCTAGAAGGAGTAGAGAGAAATGCTCAAAAGAGGTTCCAAAGATAGGGAACCAAGGGCTTGCCAAAAGACCAAGTACAAAGGAAAGCTTGATGAGGTAACTGGCAATAGGGAGGACTTGTTGTTGCAGAGGCTTAATGCAGCTCATAGTGAGTCAATTAATAACTCATAGAGATGGAGAAGAAGGTGACTATTGATAGTCATAGCAGAGGTTCTAATGAATACCACAACTGAAGAAAAGTGAAGCAGGAGGATTCCAAGGAAAATGGCAAGAGAATGAGTCAAGAGGAAATTTACAAAGAGATTGTAGAGATGAAAGAACAACTTGATGTATTGAGGATGATACTAGAGGAAAGCCAGAGACAAGGTTGGGTCTTGAAGAAAAAGCTAGTGAAGTGGAATAAGTTGCAGAGAAGGCTACAACAAAAGCATGTAAGGTGCCTAATTGAAAAACTCAGAGAAGCTGAGTTGGAAATGGAAGTGTCCATTTGTGAACCAGAGCAAGGTGAAGTTGTGGGTGAAGAAGAAGGAATTATTGATCATTTTCTAAACTGTTGGACAAATGTAGACTAGCAGAAGAATGTAAAACCTTATATTGTTGAATATAATAATTTTGATGTGATTATAGGTTTCACAGAGGATGGGCAATCTTTTGAAGCTGTCAATAGTATGGAAGAGTATCTTTTAGAAGATAAAACCTCTGAAGTAAATAATGATGGGGAATGTCTCTTGAATGAGAAAAGTAGTGAATTATTGCAGCATAAAGAATTTAGTAATATATTGATGTTTGAAGTTGTAACAACATAGGAAAACTTTCTTTTGAAAGGAGATGAAATTCAGTCTGAAGAACTGATAGGTGAAGTGATAGTTGAGACCATTGAACCTTGTAATTTTCAAATTGATAATTTGTGTATAAATGTAGGAATCATAAGTAATGATGAGCTACTTATGAAGTGTCACAGAGAAATTAAAATGCTGCAGTATTTTCTGGGAAATTCAGAGTATGACATTGTGATTGTAGACGAAGGAGTTCACTACAGTGGGAAAGATCAGAAATACATCATTAGAACAGATGATGTGGAGGGAAGACTAACTGATAGTCTTGAGAGTACATTAGAGAGTTCTTTAGAGAATTCTTTAAAGGGGTTGAATCAGCATACTGATGTGCTAATAGAAAAGGAGAAACGACAGCAGTATACTGAAGTTTTTCCAGGCCTTATGTTTTCTATTCTAGTAATTGTTTTATGAGTGTAGGTTTAGTTGCAGATGCTGGAGGAAATTTAGCACAGATTAGCAACCAAGTAAAGACAGTAGAAGAGGATTCTATGGAAGAATTTAATCCATGGAAAATATATGTTCAATTGCTCGAGAGAATGTTGGAAAGTCTAGATTCAATGCAGAAATAAATAACCATGAAAGAGGGTAGGGATGAAAGGAAGGAAGAAAAAGTAAGAGTAAGTGATAGAATTTGACAACTTCAAAGAGAAGAACAACAGCTTGAAGAGTTAGTGGACAACAACAAAAACTTGAAACAAAGACAAAGAGGTAGAAGTAAGTGGCAGAATATGGACTAGTCCAAGGATGTGATGGAAATGGAGATTGAAGAATTACGGAAGTTAATGATGAAACAGTTTGTATGGAGGAGATTGATGGCAGCCGGAAGGATGATAAATCAGATTTTGAACTTGATTGACAAGGAGAGGAAGATGAAATAGAAGACAACAGGCATACAATAACAACGAAGGTGCAGAGAATTCAGACAACTGCAAACTAAAGTTTGGGACCCCGAAGGTTTTCTATTAACATCTGAACACACATGATCAGGAGATCATGAATGTTTTCTACTTTTGGAGCCTCATGCAAGAGCATTCAACTCAAGAAAAATCATTATATTTTACTAGACATATGGGGCCTTGTGTTTCCAAGTAATTTGGTTTATAAGTGTTGAATTAATGTAATTATTAAGAGTTTTGAGTGATTTTAATGAGAGAATATAGAACAATGATTTAATTAAGAATAGTGAGGCATATTTGTAAATGTTCTCAAATGTAGGAGAACTTGAGAGATTTAGGATAGTTGAGATATTGAGAGATTTGAGAATTAATTGTAAAACTTAGATTAGGAGTTGGTTGATGATTTTGTGGATTATAGGGGATCCTTAGAGAAAAAGAAGAGATTTTAGGATTTTGTTGAGAAGTTTATGGATCTAAACTAGGAATTTGTTGTAGAATCCTTTTATATAAATGTAAGCCTAAAAGGCATAGTTATAGGTTAGCTAGTTAGCTAGTTAGTAAGTCAAGTGAGTAGTTAGAGTGTGACTGTAAGCCTACGGGAAGATTGTGAAATAGAGGCCACTGATTAGAAAATTAGGCCAGAGAGATAGAGAGTCTCATTACATAGTCATTATATTATGTATACATATACAGAGATTCAATTCCTAATTGTGTAAATGTGTGGTTTGAGTATTGAATGATAAGTTTTGTGTGAATGAGAGGTTCTGCATAGTATATGTATGCAGGCAGAGTTCGGGCAGAACATAGAGAAGATTAATGATATGGAGGATCATAATGGATAGTTGAATCGATTGAAGGATCAATGTAAAGTATAGGAGTGACAATGATCAAAAGACTATGCAGAGTTAAGCTATGAAGAGAGTTGCATGGTAGAACAATGAAAGAACGAGAAACCCTGAAGTAATCTGAAACCACAGAAGAACATTGAAGAAATGGCGTAAAACCCAAGTGAAGAGAAGAATGAAGCAGTGAAGCATCGATGCACAGGAGTCGTTGGATCTATATGATCAACAGATAAGATTGTTCATAACAAGTAGCGAGGATTAATTCACATAGAATGGAGAAATTAGAATCACATCGCAACATATTTCAGGAGTGAGTTAACCCTAGCTTAATTGATTTGTGATCTCCAATGTGCGATATCATTACTGACTGTTGGATCAAGTGTTTGGATCAACAGTAGAGGATTGTCGGTGGACCTCGCATCACAATATTTCCTTTGTGAGTGAATGAACCTTGGGCCTCATGAAAGTGCGATGTATGATGTCCGATGTGATCACCGATTAGTTCGCATCAATATTCCATAGTAGATGTACCTTGGCCCTAAACAATTTCGATACACAATATTGCGATGTGTGATGTTGAGCGGACCCGAGAAATTTTGTGATTCACGAAGCAAAACAAACTCAAGAAGGTTATCGTATGCGAGAGGAGGAGTCTTAGGAATGCGACGAAGAGTCTTATGTTAGTTAGATCCACGAGATTCGGAAAACCATTGAATCTGATGGATGAAATCAATGGTGGGGAATGAATGTATAAAGGTTGTGCAACAGTGGAAATATTAATTGCATCGTGCAGATTGGGAGTTCTGAATGCCATATTTTGAAGAGTCCCTTGAATCTTGCGATTGTGATAAAGGAAAGCATTGGTAAGTGTGCAAAGGCTAAGGAAGTGTGAAAAGTTAAGTTCATGTATGCTTTGTGGAGTATTTCTATTATATAAGAATTATAATAGAAATAAAACATAGAAGGTTTTATGGGTTAAGTCTGTATATAACCAAAGTTAAGGAGTGGGGTTTCGTTAATATGTGCGGGCATAAAGACTAACAAAATTTTATGAGGGTGAAAAGAGTCCCGATGGAAAGGATTGATTAAGGGTCAATTGCGATTAGTTACTGAATCATTCCGCATGAGATTAATTAAGGGGGCCTTAAACCTTAATTCTTGAAGATTTGACTTGCAGGGATAATTGAAATTCCTGGGATAAATAGGATGTATGCATTTCATATGCATATTGTGGGTATCGTAGGTCTTTATTGTGTCACCTATGACCAATCCAAATTATAACATCAACGTATCAACGAAATACCCTAATCATCAAGTTAATAGCATATAACAACAATACGCTATATATCATGCTCATCAACAACATAAAACCAAATCATCAAGCTAATTGTCATATAACAATCAACAAGTTAACCTATAACACACTCATCAACAACATATAGCATAATCATGAGGTTATCTAATATAAAACAATAATAGCAATGCATTCAACTACAAGTTACTATCATTCTTTACTATCTGACATGTGCATATAACTACACTAATCAACCAACATCTATCATGAACATAACCATAACTTAAAAACACGTACATAAACCTAATGTATATCAAATCCTTAACTTACATACCTACATGTCGAACATACAATACTTGTATGACGATCTAATCTTACCCCAAAGTGTTGCAACCTGATTATAATGATCTGGATCTCCTACTATATCTCAACCAACACATTAACATCATAACATCCAATAGCAACAAGATGACCTAAATTGTATACAATGACTTCACAAGGCATGTTTGACCTACTATACATGCATAATCATAACCAAGATCGTACACGCATAACAATTGCATATACACACATAAAAACTGAGTACAAAAGAATATACTCATCATTCTAACTAAAGTCCAATCATCAATGCATGTCCATATCAACTACACAAACCATGACCTCTTGCATGAAAACAACCATTACTCCATTGTGCACATGTCCACATGCAACTAAAAATATGCATAAGAAATGCCAAACCAACTACCAGTACACCTAACCGCATGTAGTTGAACATAAGCGATTGAATCTTGTAATCAACCTACAATATTAATACATGTAATCCAAAATATTCAAGAATGTAACCTAACATACAAAGATGTAAGTAGGTATCATGAAATCAACATTTAAGCGACATATAATCCATACACAGTGAGTCGAATGTTCCGAAAATCAACACATTGTGTCTATTAATTTGAAATCAATATTCACCAATACTAACAACCTATAAGCATACCCTCTTACTATCGATGGTCCACACTAAGGTAGAAGGAGGAAGCTACTATAATGGTCCGACCTCCAATGTCCAATTATGGAAATGGGATCTCCAAAGCTCTACTAAATTTAACCACACTTGAAAAGAGATTGATTTTTATTTAACATACATTTGTATGAGACTAAGTCTAAAATATTGCACTTATTCCATGTGTAACATCATAACTAAAAGCATGCCACTTTTCCATTTCCTTACATGCAACTTTTGAAATTCCTTGCATGCAACCTTTCAAATTCCCTACATGCAACTCTTCAAATTATTTGCATGAAAATAGGCATAGATCAGCTACGTCCATATTATCACACTACAATACTATCCCACCTAAGAAAAATAACATTTTCTTCAAACAATAACCATACTTTTACATTTTCTTCAAACAACTACTACACTATTACATTTGCATGTAAGCATTTCTTCAAACACTTTACATGCAAATTAATATAGAAAACTATTTGCATACAAGTAAGAATATATCAACTAAAAAAATACTATTACACATAAATACTATCCCCAACCACAAACAACATACTCATTGGAGCATTTTATCAAACAGTTTGTGTGCAATTAATCATTGAACCATTTAAGCATTTCATCAAACACTTTGCATGCAAACTAATATAGCGAATGATTCAATGTATATGTCCTAAAATGTAGCAGTAAAATTTATGGAAACTGAACCATATGATCAGTGGAATTATTCCTCACTATGGCTCAAGTTTCAGCTTCTGAGATTTCATAGATCAAAAGTTATAACAAAATACCAACACAATATTATTTGGTCCATGGTTCTAGGAGTATCGAGAAAGCTCAATTTACACTGGTCATATCTCCTAAAATATAGTGAATAAATGTCTGGAATTTTTATCACAATATCAGTGGGATGTCCTCTCATTGTGGAAAACATTTCAACTCCTGAGAGTGTCCAAAATAAAAGTTATAAGATAAATGTCAGTGTGACCTGTTTGAGACCTGATTTTAGGATCATTCAAACGACTTAACTTCCTTTGCTCATATCTCCTAAAATATTTTGATGCAATATCTGAAATTTATACCACATAATAATTGGTATCTCCACTCAATTTGGACAATTTTTTAGCTTTTGAAGGCCTACAGAAGAAAAGTTATTGTAGAAACTCCAACGTGACCTATTTAAAGGTGCATTCAGGAAGGTCATCTTCCTTAGATCATAATTCCTAAAGTGTTGTGAACCAATATCTGAACTTTTTACCACATTATCAGTGGGATTTACCTTCAGTGTGGAAAAAATATTTGACTATTAATATTCCACAAAAGAAAATTTATAGAAGATATAATAGGAAGGTCTACATGCAACTCAATACCTGCATGAAAATTTGATGTAGCTGCTGATGTTGATGCCTTCTTGTGCTTTCCTACACTTCCTTTCCCTTCTTGTTCCAAGAATCCATGTATGCCACACCCTCCAAGAGTGCTCCAAGAAAATTCTAACTAACCATGAGTATGAAAGAGAGAGAGAATAATGAGAGAACTTCAAAACTAAACTCACAAAGCTTACCAACTAATCCTCATAAGCCTTTTTATGAATGAGGCCTCTATTTTCTTCAATTTCCATTATTTATCTTCATTTTATTCCTCACATGCAACCTGTGACCTTTCACCTTATTTTTCTCCTAATTTACACTATCTTTAAAAATAAATGTGATAAAATACCTTTTAATGCCTTAGCCATTGGCTTTGCCAATTTCCTTAGCCATAAACAATCAAATGAATACCCCCAAGATGTCTTGCCTAACATTCATCTTGGAATACGTGTCCTAGTCATTTGTGGTTATTGTTTTTAACATTTATTACATGGAATTTTCACTAGGGCTGTTACAAAGATTTTAAGAAAGACATGGAAGGTTTGAAAGGGGGTTTGGCAAACTTGCTACAAGAAATGCATCCTAATGGTGAAAAGGTAGTAGAGGGAACCCATAATGAAAACAAAATAAATGTTATTCATGATTTCATAGACTCTAATGTTGGATTGAGGAACCACCATGTTCCAAGGATTGATATGGGGAAGTTTGAAGGAAAGGATCCTGTAACATGGATACTATAGATGGAGACATATTGTGATCTCCATAATGTGAAAAACACATAAAAAGTATGAACTGTGACTTTATATTTGGAACGCAGTGAGTCTGTATGGTATTGTTGGCTTTGTTCTTGTAAATAAATTGTCACTTGAGCTTACGATATAAATGATAGCACATTATGAGGATACAAAAATAAAAACCCTTTTTAGCCAATATGTAAATCTCAAAAAAAAGGGTTCAATGGTGGGGCACATTGAGGACTTCTGAAAATTCAATATAGGGGGGAATATATTTAAGAGGAGCATAGGATTGATGTGTTCATAGGGACTTTAAAGGATAGAATCCAACATGAGGTGCACCTTTGGGAACCCGATTCATTAGAGAAGGCATTTATGTTGGCAAGAGAAGTTGAAAGAAAACTTATGGAAACAAGAAAGCCTACCAATCACAACTATAAATATGGAAGTGGTTTTTCTCCTCGTCTTCCATAACCTACAAGGTTGACACCACAATAATTGGAAGAAAGGAGACCAAAAGGGATTTTTAATAGTTGTGATAGAAAATACACTAAAGGTCATAAGTGTGATGAGAAGAAACTATTTTACATAGATTGTGAAGAGGAAAAAGAAGAGGAACAAGAAAAATCAAAATAAGAAGATACACATGAGGAAGAAACCCTAGACAAAGAAGAAATGAATCCGACTATATCTTGTAATGCATTGGCTGGAATTACCAGTCCTCAAACTATCAATATAGAAGGACATATCAACAAGAAAAAGGTAATAGTATTGATTGATTTGGGAAGTACCCATAATTTTATTCATTGTAACATAGCAAAGGAATTGAATTGCTTCCTATATCCAGCACTAGAGTGTCAAGTGATGATTTAATTGGAGGAACCATAAATTTCTCTCAAAAGTGCCATAATATCAATATATCCATGGGAGAATATGTGATGAATAGTCCAATGCTTTCCATTCCAATCAGTGGTGTTGATGCTATACTAGGAGTCCAATGGCTACAATGTTTGGGTATGATAGTTTTTAATTTTCAAGAAATTTTCTTGAAAAATAATTTAGAAGGAAAGGAAGTTGAATGAAGGGGTATCACAAGGAAACCATGAAATATAATCAACTATAATGGCATGACAAAGATTTTAAAGAAATAACAATGTGGCAAAATTGCATAATTATGCTTGCTAGAGGTTCCCTCATTAAAATCATATATTTCTCGAGATCTCCAAAAAGTCATCTGTTTCCATTAATGTTGCTTATCTTGATGCTAAGGATGAAGATGAAGTTTGGTTATCTCATTTATGAGGACACCTATTCTCTTTCAAATGAGAATGAGTATCAAAGATGTATTATTTCTATTTTAACTGAGAATCGAAGATGTATGGTTGGATACCTTTTTGTAAGACCTTTCCAATGGTATGTATCACTTCCTCTATATTTTTAGGAATGAGGAGATGACTACCTCGAAATAGTTTTTATTCCTAAATAATGTAAACCAAGTTAAAATTAAAATAGAAATATACATATTTGATTGTGCTCCACCCAACAAAGGGAATCTCCCTGATGTGAAGTCCCAACTAGACATCACACCATTTGGTGTAACAGTCCCATCTAGTAAGAAGGCTCGGTTTCTATATAATTAGAAATATTCCTTGGCTCTATTTATCAACACATTAGATTGTTACACTAGTATCTTCAGAAAACAAAGGAGGTGTGCCTCATGAGTGTGTAATGTAACTGTGTCAAGGTTCTCTTTATATAAAGGGGGAGGTTAAAGTCAGACTCTAAATAAGAGGCAGTACTACCAGTGAGGTAGAGACACACATGAACCAACAATGGTATATCCAGCATCGAGTGGAATAATCCACAACAAAAGTGGTAGTTGTTAAAACTAAGGTGAAGGGGACAACAGGTACACCAGCGAATGGAGTAGTCCACATGGATGTGACGGTCATTATAAATGGAAAATAAAGAAGGTCTATCGAGTCTCCCGTGGAGTAGTCCACAAGGATTAGACAACGATGATAAGAAATAAAACACATATTCAACAATGTCATTACTAAAATATCCAAAGTAGTTCAACTATGTTAGTACAGGTTAAGCAAACATGTATTACAAATTTCTAAAGAGTAGTGTTACAAACATCTACAAAACGTGCATGAAAATGTGATCTTCTTAACGCACTTATGAATTAAGAAAAAGTCTAAAGATACACCTCTACACCATACATCACTAGACCTAGTAGTGCGACGTTGGAGCCGCTCCTCTTTCCTCAAAGAACTCATTGTCTACTCTCAAGGCTATGTGGGAGGAGCCAAGGTGAAAATTCCTTACTCATAAAATAGGAGGGTTATTCAACTTCCCATGAATTTTCAACTGAGAGACTCTTTGAATTCTTGTGTGCATTGGACTTCACCTTAAGTTACATTCAGTTACAATGGATATAGCCCATAGCGGTGACGTGGCCAATGCAACTCATGAAACAACTCGACATGAGACTGCTGACATGTAGTGGTAGACTGTGGTGTCCATGTCAAGTTGTTGCCCTACTAAGTGATGGATGTACTCTTGGAGTGCTTTGTCTTCTCCTCCACATGGCATAGCGTTGTGGGGTCTTCAATGGTCTTGGTATTTCTTGATGGTTTAATGCATGTGTTCCTTTCAATTGTTACTTGATATGCTTGGTGTGTCCATCGAGCTGTGAGAAAGTCTTCTAGCATGTGCACTCCTTCTTCATCTCATTCATCATCTCACCATGATCTATGAGTGTACCTATCCCTGCAATTCACTCATGATGGGACGGCATCAAATCAAAAACCTCCTAGTCTAGCATGATACATTTTTCTTGTGTTCCAGGTTACATGGAGGGAGGATACTTCTTTAATACCGTGTGTAACGTAACTCAGGCTGGAATGAGGAATTCTAGGAGTATAGCCTGCAATGTGAGGAAAAACTGTGCAGTGACCACTCAGAGGCATAATTGCATAGTGAAAGTCACCAATGTCAATTGTGAGGTGGGACCCTATGGGGGGACACCTCTGGGTATTGACCACTCGAAGGCATAATTACACAGTGAAAGTAACTAGTGTCTGCTGCAAGGTGGGACCCTAAGGGGGGACTCCTTTGCTTATTTCTCAGATGCAAGATAGAGGATGGATGCAAAGGGACAAATGGAGAGCTCTATACAGTTTCCAGAGGGAAGATAGATTAGGTTTGCAGAGAGGTTGTTGGGGACTTCTATGCAGTTTCTAGAGGGAAAACAGAGATGGGACACAAAGGGAATGCTTGGAAATTTTGCACACTTTCCAGCGGGAAGATACAAATGGGTTGCAAATGGAATGCTCAGAAATTTTGTGCATTTTTCAAAGGGAAGATAGAGCAGGCCTACTGAGGGAACTTTTGAGCATGGTTGTACAACTTCTGGGAATAATTCAAGAAAGGAAACAAGGGAAATACTGGATGTTTCTATGCAACTTCTGAAGGCAGTGCAGAGCAAGGAAACAAGGTTTAGCTTGGAAATTCTACAAATTTCTTAGAATAGTGAAGAGCAACACAAAAGAGAACCACCTGTCCATGTCTATGCAGGTTTGGATAAAAATGCACATAGAGGTCTCAGAGCAATACATGATTCCAGTAGGGAAGAAAGAGGAATGATGACTGTGCTTCAGAAATGGGCAGTTAAGTTTTTTCATGGAGGCAGTCTTTGCACAATTCTTGGAGGTAGATAGGATTCTCACCTCGGGGATCGCATATTGCAGCTAAATTGGAGGAGAACCTAAGTATTGTGTAGTTCTAGGCAACATATCAGCGTCACTGAGGGCTGATACTATGCAATGAAGATTAGTCGGGGTCCAATGGAAGAGGATTGTTCAGTCAGACAGATTTTCAGGAAAATGGCTAAGTGTTAAAAGCAGGTGAGCTTGTGTAGACTGAAATTGTGATCGTACACTTACCGTAATTAATGATGAGACAACATAGACTGCCATGACAATAAGACAAATCATGCCCTCAATGAGATTGTCTTAGAGTTGAGAGAGGCAAGTGTGAAACGTGTGATAGACCTTCGCATGACCGTGATGACACTTGCACAACAATGCTTACAACTTTTTGTGTGAGTGTAATGGGTGTTTACATAGCGAAGACAACCCAAACACAGAAAGAAAAACATTCAAAATCATCATAACAAGATTTCAAGCATGAAAAGAAACCAATATTCCAAAAGATGATTGTTGGTCAAACAAGTAAAAAGGAGAAAAGACTTCACAAGAGCTCATGGGGTGAGCTCCACTATTTTCAACCATCAAAGGAAAATCCAAGGAAGGCTCTGAATTTTGTACGTAAGCCAAAAGTTTGGAGGGTGTTGCAGCCACTACAACATAGGTGTGAAATAATCTAGATGAATATACATCATGGTGGATGTATGAAATATTATTGTCCTCCCCTTTGAATATTAGGTGTCCTTTCCAAGCGCAAAGGAATTTCCAAATATCGCCATCAAGGTGGATATTAGAATAAATATTATATGTTGGCCTCTCACATGTATTTGAGCCTCTTGCATATATGAGCTTCTAGCATGTATCTAGGCATCCAAGTATCTTAGGACCTTAGCAAGGCACATGGATTCCAAATTTCTTTCTCTTGGTCAGTAGGTGGATCCCATGTTACGTTATGAAACCAGCTCACAAAAAGATAGAAAAGATAGGTCAACGCCTTAGAAACAAGCCTCTTCGAGGGGGCAACCTCCTTTACATTACACAAATGAACAATTCTTAGATGATACAAATGACAAGACCTCCTTTCCATATATAGGAGCCTAAGGGGTCATAATATAATCAAAGCCGACATAAAAATAATAATATAAGGGCACAATAATAACAATATGGGGACTACATGGGTACAACAATATAATAAGGGGGTTGTACTAATAACAATATGGGGTTACACTAGTAGTATAGGGTCCTAACATGTTCCTCTCCTTCAAAAAGTGTTGTCCTCAACGCTTGAATAGTTCTTGATGCTCCTGTATAAAATTATTGTCATCCCATGTGAAATCTTAAGCAGGTAAGTTCTTTCACTTGATGAGATACTATGAAATTGATCAATTTTGTAGTTTTCAGGTTCTTTTTTATGTGACTGCTACAGGCTCCAATATGATTTTTAGTTCCTCGTCAAGTTCTGGCAATATTGTTTGAACTGGGATCTTCTACAACTTTTGAATGACTGGCCACACTTCTTCATCCTTCTTCCATTCATACCTTGTTTCGTTTATCAAATCTAGTTGGATAATGGAAATTGCGTAGAACAATGCTTCCATATCCTCATCCTTTCTTGAGAATGCATCTACCACAACATTTTGCTTCCCTTTTTTGTAGATGATTTCAAAGTCATAACCCAAGATCTTTGTGACCCATTTTTGTTTCTCTTTAGACAATAATATTTGTTCTACAAAGTATTTAATACTATCATGATCAATTTTTACCGTGAAGTGTCTTCCCCTTAGGTAAGGTCGCCATTTGTCAAGTGTGTATAGTATTGCCAACATTTCCTTCTCATAAGTAGCTTCCTTGAGGGACATTTTTTTGTATGTATGTAACCATAAAAATACCCAATCAATTACATCAAAACTTCTTTCATTGCGATGTTGATCCGCTTGTTGTTTCATTTGATTCTGCACCAAAGTGGTGTTATCCTTTAAAAGTTGGAGAACTTGTTGTTGATGATCGATGTGATCTTTCATTGCTTGAATATTTTTCTTCTTGATATGTCCTTCTATCTTTAGAGTTTTATGAGTGACAATTTCTTCCAGTGCATTACAAGATACGGCTGGATTCATTTCTTGATGCTCTATGTGATCTTTCACTTCTTGAACATTTATCTTCTTGATATGTCCTTCTATCTTGATAGTTTGAGGAGTGGTAATTACAGCCATTACATTACAAGATATGGTCGGATTCATTTTTTCTTTCTTCATGTGGTATTTCACTTCTTGAACCTTTTTCTTCTTGATATGTCCTTCTATCTTAAGAGTTTGAGGAGTAGTAATTCTTTCTAATGCTTTACAACATATGGTCGGATTCATTTCTTCTTTCTCTGGGGTTTATTCTTGGTGTCTATACTCTTCTTTTGATGTTTCTTGATCCTTTCCTTCCTCCTCTCCACAATCAATGTAAAATAATTTCTTCTCAGCACAATTATGACCTTTAATGTATTTTTTATCACAATTGTAACAAAGCCCTTTTTCTCTTTTTTCTTCCAATTGTTTGTGTGTAACCCTTGTAGGTTGTTGAAGGCTAGGAGAAACAACACTTCCATCTTTATAGTTGTGAGGGGTAGACTTCCTTGATGCCATAATTTTTCTTTCCTCATTGTAATAAAGCCCTTTTGCTCTTTTTTCTTCCAATTGTTGTAGTGTTTCTCTAAAGAAGGTGTTGCTCTTTGTATCCTCATAATGTGCTATAATTTCCTCTCTGAAAACTGACCACATAACAAGTGGTTTACGAGAACAATGCCCTTTATTCCATAAAAAATGATCTTGTTCTAAATATGAAGATGCAATACATACCTTTTGTAATATTGGTACACCGTGTAGATCGAAATATTTCTCCGTCTCCAATTTTTATATTTTCTTCTGGCGAAGATGTTGTTGAGTTGGTTATGAAATATTCACTGGGGATGTTCATTGTTTGAACTGCAACATCCAAGTGCGTGTTTTCTTCAACTTGCTCGTCTTCTTCCTGAATTGTGACATTCACTGAATCGATATTTGTTGTTTTGCCATCAACTTGAATTCCTACATTTGATGCTTCCTTCTTGATAAGTTGTTGGACCTGGCTTTCTAATGACTTCTTATCCTTCTTAAGTTTCTTAATTTGTGTCAGCAATTTTTCGCTATGGTTTTTAAATCGAGAAACTTCTTCATTTTTGTCAACATTGATTTTGTCAATTTATTTTTGCATATTTTGTAATACCTTTTTACCTTCTTGAAATATTACTTTTGAAATATCTGGGATATCTTCTGGGGTTACTAAATTTGGTTTTAGTGTAAAATCTTGGAGCGTTATTTTCTTCTTTTTGTAAGAAAATGTTAAAAACTTTTTCTTAGTATTTAGAATAAAGGAACCTAGAGTTTCCATCCAAGGTAAACCCAAAATAATGTCCCCTTGGTTGTTCCATAGGGTCTGAACTGAGAATTGTGATACAAATGTATAATCTTCAATGTTCAACTGCAAATTGGCTATGTCATATATTTTATTGCGAAAAAGGTCTAATTCTAATTTATCAGTTATATTTGACTCTGGAATCACTAGTTGGTTTGCGATTTTAGGTGTTATATAATTGCATCTTCTGTAGGAGAAATAGAAATAATAACATCTTTTCCTACTAGAGTTCCTTTAATGTTAAATAACGCTTTACCGTATCTGGGTGCGGTTTCTGGGAATCTTATGGCCTTCATTTTTGTATTAGACTCCATTTTTACTTCTTGAATATT
>APFE030963738.1:171690-187615 GCA_000404065.3 Pinus taeda | reverse complement strand
ATATCAAATTATCCATTTAGGATATAAATATTATATTAAATATATGAATAAGAATAAGAATGATAATGATTTACAATGAGAACGAGAGGCTTGCTTATATACCAAGCAAGTGTCTCTTCATGAAGAGTCATGTCCTATTAGACATGCCTCTTCAACCTTAATTACTAGCTTAACTAACTATTATTTATGCTTATTATCTTTTTCATTATATTTATATTATTTATATATTTTATTCGTTACAGATAACATAAGGTCTAGGTTGTTGGAACATCCTCATTTATGCACAAGCAGTGAGAGCAATAGTTCCCAACATAGCCAAAGCATATGACGCCTCAAATATATTTACTTTACCTTTTCTAGTTACCTTTCTTGTGTCTGCATTGCTACTGTCCATTTACCACAATGGAACCAACTAGTCCAACCAACTGTCATAGTCTTCTCTTTTGCTGCGCTCACTCATGCACAAAGCTTCATCTGGGTCTTATATCATCGTTGGGTACCACACATCTCTAAATATTTCCATCAACTTTCCTCTTTCCCAAGCAATTCCCAAGACTCAAAATATAAAAGGAAAGGCAGGAAACAAACAAGAAGAAGACCATAAAAGCCAATAACAACATGACTATGCAAACAAAGTGGTATGGCCATACACTAGACATAAAAAAAGCTACAAATCAAGCTCAATAATTCATAAAAGACAAAAATCAAAAGGCTAACAACAAATAGCATGACTCAATCCCCATGGTTCCAAAGGAAAGCTCAACCCGAGCCTTCTTCAAGATTTCATGGCAACCACTCTTGCCATGCAACTCCTTGCATCATGCTCACATATGTCAACCACATGTTCCAAATATCATGACAATAAAATTTATCAATTTGAAATCAAATTTTACAAACAATCATGTCATAATCCATAGTCATTATACATAATGCTACAACTATCAACTACATTCAAGTACATATCAACTGTCTCAATACATAGATGTTAGTACAATCATCTTAAAATAAAATCATTTGAACACATACTCATATTAAGCAATTCATCAATTGTTCAACAACTTGCAAACATACCATGTTAAATAAATCAACTAGGCACCAACACTCAAATGCCGAATAGTCATCATAATCAAACAACCAAGCACTAAATATATGACATAAGAAAACTCATACCTTAATGTATATCAAGGGAGGCTATCTTTTCTGCATAATCAATCTAGTTAGTGAGATATAACTTTACAACATGTCAACATAAATCATAATATCCATAACAATAACTCACTAACATGTTCATATTACAAGCTCATAAGCATTTATCATTCATGCAAAATAATCACATATGTATGATGAATCTAGATTAGTATGACACCATATCAAAAATATGCCATCTCATACCTGAGTATCGCAACCATAACCATCTACATAGGTCAAAGCAAGTTAACACAATACATATAACATCAAAATCTTCAAGGCAATGAACATAATCATCACACATGTTGATGCGGGAGCATTCAGCTCAAGAAAAATCATTGTATTTTAGTCGACATAGGGGGTCTTGTGTTTGTGTTCCAAGGAAGTTGGTTTCCTAAGTGTTGAATTAATGTAATTATTAAGAGTTTTGAGTGATTTTAATGAGAGAAGCTAAAATGGAGATTTAATTAAGAATAATAGTGAGGAAAATTTGTAAATGTTCTCAAATGTAGGAGAACATCAGATATTTAGGATAGTTGAGAGATTGAGGGATTTGAGAATTAATTGTAAAACTTAGATTAGGAGTTAATTCATGATTCTATGGATTAGAGAGGATCCTAAGAGATGAGGAGATTTTAGGATTTTGTTGAGAAGTTTATAGATATAAACCAGGAATTGGTTGTAGAATCCTTTCGTATAAATGTAAGCCTAAAAGGCATAGTGAGAGGTTAGCTAGTTAGCTGGTCAGTAAGTCAAGCTAGTAGTTAGAGAGTGACTGTAAGCCTATGGGAAAATTGTGAAATAGAGGCCATTGATTACAAAATCAGGCCATAGAGACAGAAAGTCTCATTACATAGTCATTTTTTGATATATACATATACAGAAATTCAATTCCTAAATGTGTAAATGTGTAGTTTGAGTGTTGAACGATAAGTTATGTGTGCATCAGAGGTTCTGCATAGTATATGGATGCAGAAGGATTTTGGGTAGAACACAGAGAATAATAATTATATGGAGGATCGTAATGGATTGTTGAATTGATTGAAGGATCAAAGTAAAGTATAGGAGTGAAAATGATCAAAAGAGTATGCAGAGTTAAGCTCAGGAGAGAGTTGCACGGAAGAACATCGAAAGAACCAAAAACCCTAAAGTAATTCAAAACCTCAAAAGAACATTGAATAAATGGCGTAAAACCCAAGTGAAAAGAATAACGAAGAAGTGAAGCATTGATGCACAGGAGTCATTGGATCTATACGATCAACGAATGAGATTGTTCGTGATAAGTGGCCATGATTAAGTCGCATAGAATGGAGCAATTAGAATTTCATCCCAACATATTTCAGGAGTGAGTGAACCCTAGCTTAAGCGATTTGTGATTTTTGACGTGCGATATCATTGCTCACCATTGGATCAAGTGCTTGGATCAACGGTAGTGGATCATCGATGAACCCCACATCGCTATATTTCCTTTGTGAGTGAATGAACCTTAGGCCTCAAGAAAGTGCGATGTGTGATGTTTGATGCAATCATCGATTAGTTCACATCACAATATTCCATAGTAGATGTACCTTGGCCCTAAACAACTGCGATATGTAGTATTGCAATGTGGGATGCTGAGCGGACCCGTGAAGTTTTGCGATGTGCAATGCAAAGCATACCTGAGAAGGTTATCGCATGCGAGAGGAGGATCCTTAGGAATGTAATGAAGAGTCATATGTTTGTGCGATCCATTAGAATGCGACAAGCATAGAATCTGATGGATGGAATCAAGGGTGGGGTATGAATGTATAAATGTCGTGGAATGGTGGAAAGAGAAATTGCATCCCGCAGATCAGGAGTTCCCAATGCCATATTCTAAAGAGTCCCTTGAATCCTGCAATTATGGTAAAGCAAAGAATTGGTAAGTGTGCAAAGGCCGAGGAAATGCAAAAAGGTATGTTCATGTATGCTTTGTCAAGTATTTCTATTATATAGGATTTATAATAGAAATAAAGCAAAGAACATTTTATGGGTGAAGTCTGTATATAACCAAAGTTAAAGAGTAGGGTTTTGTGTGGGCATAAATCTTAACGAAAGTTTATAAGGGTGAACAAAGTCCCAATGAAAAGGATTGATTAAGGGTCAGTTGTGGTTAGTTACCAAATCATTCCACATGAGATTAATTAAGGGGGGCTTAAACCTTAATTCCTGAAGATTTGACTTGTAGGGATAATTGAAATTCCTTGGATAAATATGATATATGCATTTCATATGCATACTGTGAGTATCGCAAGTCTTTCCTGTGTCATTTTTGGTATAATAGCAGAATTTTGGTTGAAACATTTGGTATTAAGGAAGCACAAAGAAATTTTGTGTGAAATTTTCTATGAGAAAATTTAGAACAGAGTTATGTTTTGAAGATGTGTATGCAGGAAAGAGGAGATCAGATTCTAATCTGACAAATAGTAGGTACACAAAGACAATGTGTAGTAGAAATTGCAGATGCAAGGGAATAGAGGACAATCCATTCGAAATGCAGGAAATGCTGGAACAAGATCATGCAAAAATATTGAAAGTAAGGTGATATGTTTTGTTTTAATTTGATTTGATGATTAGAGAATCTGTGGTTTTTATATTGATGCACAGGTAACAACAAAAGAAGGAGAGAATATTGCAGCAACCTAGAGCAAGGAGTGCTCAATTGGTTCAAGAGGAAAGAACCAAAAAAATGCTAAAAGACTAAGCTAAGAGGAAACAAGCTTAGCGAGGCATATGTAGCAAGGAGGAGACTTGTTGCTGCAGAGGTATTGTTGCAGCTTAGGGAAAGATTGCAAAGGTAATTCCACAAAGGATGTGGGTAGAATTGCTAAGTAATGAAGAAAGCTAGTAAGAGTTTCTAAGTGAAAGAAGAGGTGTTCAGAACCAAGTATTTCATGGTGATTGAAATACAAGAGGAAAATTGTGTTCTTAGAAGGTTCAGATGAATTGAAGCCTAGAAGGAGTAGAGAGAAATGCTCGAAAGAGGTTCCAAAGATAGGGAACCAAGGGCTTGCAAAAAGACCAATTACAAAGGAAAGCTTGATGAGGTAACTGGCAATAGGGAGGACTTGTTGTTGCAGAGGCTTAATGCAGCTCATAGTGAGTCAATTAATAACTCATAGAGATGGAGAAGAAGGTGACTATTGATAGTCATAGCAGAGGTTCTAATGAATACCACAACAGAAGAAAAGTGAAGGAGGAGGATTCCAAGGAAAATGGCAAGAGAATGAGTCAAGAGGAAATTTACAAAGAGATTATAGAGATGAAAGAACAACTTGATGTATTGAGGATGATACTAGAGGAAAGCCAGAGACAAGGTTGGGTCTTGAAGAAAAAGCTAGTGAAGTGGAATAAGTTGCAGAGAAGGCTACAACAAAGGCATGTAAGGTGCCTAATTGAAAACCTCAGAGAAGCTGAGTTGGAAATGGAAGTGTCCATTTGTGAACCAGAGCAGGGTGAAGTTGTGGGTGAAGAAGAAGGAATTATTGATGATTTTATAAATTGTTGGACAAACGTATACCAGCAGGAGAATGTAAAACCTTATATTGTTGAATATAATAATTCTGATGTGATTACAGGTTTCACAGAGGATGGGCAATCTTTTGAAGTTGTCAATAGTATGGAAGAGTATCTTTTAGAAGATAAAACCTCTGAAGTAAATAATGATGGGGAATGTCTCTTGAATGAGAAAAGTAGTGAATTATTGCAGCATAAAGAATTTAGTAATATATTGATGTTTGAAGTTGTAACAACATAGGAAAACTTTCTTTTGAAAGGAGATGAAATTCAGTCTGAAGAATTGATATGTGAAGCGATAGTTGAGACCATTGAACCTTGTAATTTTCAAATTGATAATTTGTGTATAAATGTAGGAATCATAAGTAATGATGAGCTACTTATGAAGTGTCACAAAGAAATTAAAATGCTGCAGTATTTTCTGGGAAATTCAGAGTATGACATTATGATTGTAGACGAAGGAGTTCACTACAGTGGGAAAGATCAGAAATACATCATTAGAGCAGATGATGTGGAGGGAAGACTAGCCGATAGTCTTGAGAGTACATTAGAGAGTTCTTTATAGAATTCTTTAAAGGGGTTGAATCAGTATACTGATGTGCTGATAGAAAAGGAGAAACGACAGCAGTATACTGAAGTTTTTCCAGGCCTTATGTTTTCTATTCTAGTAATTGTTTTATGAGTGTAGGTTTAGTTGCAGATGTTGGAGGAAATTTAGCACAGATTAGCAACCAAGTAAAGACAGTAGAAGAGGATTCTATGGAAGAATTTAATCCATGGAAAATATATGTTCAATTGCTCGAGAGAATGTTGGAAAGTCTAGATTCAATGCAGAAATAAATAACCATGAAAGAGGGTAGGGATGAAAGGAAGGAAGAAAAAGTAAGAGTAAGTGATAGAATTTGACAACTTCAAAGAGAATAACAACAGCTTGAAGAGTTAGTTGACAACAACAACAACTTGAAACAAAGACAAAGAGGTAGAAGTAAGTGGCAGAATATGGACTAGTCCAAGGATGTGATGGAAATGGAGATTGAAGAATTACGGAAGTTAATGATGAAACAGTTTGTATGGAGGAGATTGATGGCAGCCAGAAGGATGATCAATCAGATTTTGAACTTGATTGACAAGGATAGGAAGATGAAATAGAATACAACAGGCACACAATAACAACAAAGGTGCAGAGAATTCAAACAACTGCAAACTAAAAATTGGGACCCCAGAGGTTTTCTATTAACATCTGAACACACATGATCAGGAGATCATGAATGTTTTCTACTTTGGGAGCCTCATGCAAGAGCATTCAACTCAAGAAAAATCATTATATTTTACTAGACATATGGGGCCTTGTGTTTCCAAGTAATTTGGTTTATAAGTGTTGAATTAATGTAATTATTAAGAGTTTTGAGTGATTTTAATGAGAGAATATAGAACAATGATTTAATTAAGAATAGTGAGGCATATTTGTAAATGTTCTCAAATGTAGGAGGACTTGAGAGATTTAGGATAGTTGAGATATTGAGAGATTTGAGAATTAATTGTAAAACTTAGATTAGGAGTTGGTTGATGATTTTGTGGATTATAGGGGATCCTTAGAGAAAAAGAAGAGATTTTAGGATTTTGTTGAGAAGTTTATGGATCTAAACTAGAAATTTGTTGTAGAATCCTTTTATATAAATGTAAGCCTAAAAGGCATAGTTAGAGGTTAGCTAGTTAGCTAGTTAGTAAGTCAAGTGAGTAGTTAGAGTGTGACTGTAAGCCTACGGGAAGATTGTGAAATAGAGGCCACTGATTAGAAAATTAGGCCAGAGAGACAGAGAATCTCATTACATAGTCATTATATTATGTATACATATACAGAGATTCAATTCCTAACTGTGTAAATGTGTGGTTTGAGTATTGAATGATAAGTTTTGTGTGAATGAGAGGTTCTGCATAGTATATGTATGCAGGCAGAGTTCGGGCAGAACATAGAGAAGATTAATGATATGGAGGATCATAATGGATAGTTGAATCGATTGAAGGATCAATGTAAAGTATAGGAGTGACAATGATCAAAAGACTATGCAGAGTTAAGCTATGAAGAGAGTTGCATGGTAGAACAATGAAAGAACGAGAAACCCTGAAGTAATCTGAAACCACAGAAGAACATTGAAGAAATGGCGTAAAACCCAAGTGAAGAGAAGAATGAAGGAGTGAAGCATCGATGCACAGGAGTCGTTGGATCTATATGATCAACAGATAAGATTGTTCATAACAAGTAGCGAGGATTAATTCACATAGAATGGAGAAATTAGAATCACATCGCAACATATTTCAGGAGTGAGTTAACCCTAGCTTAATTGATTTGTGATCTCCAATGTGCGATATCATTACTGACTGTTGGATCAAGTGTTTGGATCAATAGTAGAGGATTTTCGGTGGACCCCGCATCACAATATTTCCTTTGTGAGTGAATGAACCTCGGGCCTCATGAAAGTGTGATGTATGATGCCCGATGTGATCACCGATTAGTTCGCATCAATATTCCATAGTAGATGTACCTTGGCCCTAAACAATTTCGATACACAATATTGCGATGTGCGATGTTGAGCGGACCCGAGAAATTTTGTGATTCACGAAGCAAATCAAACTCAAGAAGGTTATCGTATGCGAGAGGAGGAGTCTTAGGAATGCGACGAAGAGTCTTATGTTAGTTAGATCCACGAGATTCGGAAAATCATTGAATCTAATGGATGAAATCAATGGTGGGGAATGAATATATAAAGGTTGTGCAACAGTGGAAAGATTAATTGCATCGTGCAGATTGGGAGTTCTGAATGCCATATTTTGAAGAGTCCCTTGAATCTTGCGATTGTGATAAAGGAAAGCATTGGTAAGTGTGCAAAGGCTAAGGAAGTGTGAAAAGTTAAGTTCATGTATGCTTTGTGGAGTATTTCTATTATATAAGAATTATAATAGAAATAAAACATAGAAGGTTTTATGGGTTAAGTCTGTATATAACCAAAGTTAAGGAGTGGGGTTTTGTTAATATGTGCGGGCATAAAGACTAAAAAAAGTTTATGAGGGTGAAAAGGGTCACGATGGAAAGGATTGATTAAGGGTCAATTGTGATTAGTTACCGAATCATTCCGCATGAGATTAATGAAGGGGGCCTTAAACCTTAATTCTTGAAGATTTGACTTGCAGGGATAATTGAAATTCCTGGGATAAATAGGATGTATGCATTTCATATGCATATTGTGGGTATCGTAGGTCTTTATTGTGTCACCTATGACCAATCCAAATTATAACATCAACGTATCAACGAAATACCCTAATCATCAAGTTAATAGCATATAACAACAATACGCTATATATCATGCTCATCAACAACATAAAACCAAATCATCAAGCTAATTGTCATATAACAATCAACAAGTTAACCTATAACACACTCATCAACAACATATAGCATAATCATGAGGTTATCTAATATAAAACAATAATAGCAATGCATTCAACTACAAGTTACTATCATTCTTTACTATCTGACATGTGCATATAACTACACTAATCAACCAACATCTATCATGAACATAACCATAACTTAAAAACACGTACATAAACCTAATGTATATCAAATCCTTAACTTACATACCTACATGTCGAACATACAATAATTGTATGACGATCTAATATTACCCCAAAGTGTTGCAACCTCATTATAATGATCTGGATCTCCTACTATATCTCAACCAACACATTAACATCATAACATCCAATAGCAACAAGATGACCTAAATTGTATACAATGACTTCACAAGGCATGTTTGACCTACTATACTTGCATAATCATAACCAAGATCGTACACGCATAACAATTGCATATACACACATAAAAAATGAGTACAAAAGAATATACTCATCATTCTAACTAAAGTCCAATCATCAATGCATGTCCATATCAACTACACAAACCATGACCTCTTGCATGAAAACAACCATTACTCCATTGTGCACATTGCCACATGCAACCAAAAATATGCATAAGAAATGCCAAACCAACTACCAGTACACATAACCGCATGTAGTCGAACATAAGCGATTGAATCTTGTAATCAACCTACAATATTAATACATGTAATCCAAAATATTCAAGAATGTAACCTAACATACAAAGATGTAAGTAGGTATCATGAAATCAACATTTAAGCGACATATAATCCATACACAGTGAGTCGAATGTTCCAAAAATCAACACATCATGTCTATTAATTTGAAATCAATATTCACCAATACTAACAACTTATAAGCATACCCTCTTACTATCGATGGTCCACACTAAGGTAGAAGGAGGAAGCTACTATAATGGTCCGACCTCCAATGTCCAATTATGGAAATGGGATCTCCAAAGCTCTACTAAATTTAACCATACTTGAAAAGAGATTGATTTTTATTTAACATACATTTGTATGATACTAAGTCTAAAATATTGCACTTATTCCATGTGTAACATCATAACTAAAAGCATGCCACTTTTCCATTTCCTTACATGCAACTTTTGAAATTCCTTGCATGCAACCTTTCAAATTCCCTACATGCAACTCTTCAAATTATTTGCATGCAAATAGGCATAGATCAGCTACGTCCATATTATCATACTACAATACTATCCCACCTAAGAAAAATAACATTTTCTTCAAACAATAACCATACTTTTACATTTTCTTCAAACAACTACTACACTATTACATTTGCATGTAAGCATTTCTTCAAACACTTTACATGAAAATTAATATAGAAAACTATTTGCATACAAGTAAGAATATATCAACTAAAAAAATACTATTACACATAAATACTATCCCCAACCACAAACAACATACTCACTAGGGCATTTTATCAAACAGTTTGTGTGCAATTAATCATTGAACCATTTAAGCATTTCATCAAACACTTTGCATGCAAACTAATATAGCGAATGATTCAATGTATATGTCCTAAAATATAGTAGTAAAATTTATGGAAACTGAACCATATGATCAGTGGAATTATTCCTCACTATGGCTCAAGTTTCAGCTTCTGAGATTTCATAGATCAAAAGTTATAACAAAATACCAACACAATCTTATTTGGTCCATGGTTCTAGGAGTATCGAGAAAGCTCAATTTACACTGGTCATATCTCCTAAAATATAGTGAATAAATGTCTGGAATCTTTATCACAATATCAGTGGGATGTCCTCTCATTGTGGAAAACATTTCAACTCCTGAGAGTGTCCAAAATAAAAGTTATAACATAAATGTCAGTGTGACCTGTTTGAGACCTGATTTTAGGATCATTCAAACGACTTAACTTCCTTGGCTAATATCTCCTAAAATATTTTGATGCATATCTGATATTTCTACCACATAATCATTGGTATCTCCACTCAATTTGGACAATTTTTTAGCTTTTGAAGGCCTACAGAAGAAAAGTTATTGTAGAAACTCCAACGTGACCTATTTAAAGGTGCATTCAGGAAGGTCATCTTCCTTAGATCATAATTCCTAAAGTGTTGTGAACCAATATCTGAACTTTTTACCACATTATTAGTGGGATTTACCTTCAGTGTGGACAAAATATTTGACTATTAATATTCCACAAAAGAAAAGTTATAGAAGATATAATAGGAATGTCTACATGCAACTCAATACCTGCATGAAAATTTGATGTAGTTGCTGATGTCGATGCCTTCTTGTGCTTTCCTACACTTCCTTTCCCTTCTTGTTCCAAGAATCCATGTATGCCACACCCTCCAAGAGTGCTCCAAGAAAATTCTAACTAACCACGAGTATGAAAGAGAGAGAGAATAATGAGAGAACTTCAAAACTAAACTCGCAAAGCTTACCAACTGATCCTCATAAGCCTTTTTAGGAATGAGGCCTCTATTTTCTTCAATTTCCATTATTTATCTTCATTTTATTCCTCACATGCAACCTGTGACCTTTCACCTTCTTTTTCTCCTAATTTACATTATTTTTAAAAATAAATGTGATAAAATACCTTTTAATGCCTTAGCCATTGGCTTTGCCAATTTCCTTAGCCATAAACAATCAAATGAATACCCCCAAGATGTCTTGCCTAACATTCATCTTGGAATACGTGTCCTAGTCATTTGTGGTTATTATTTTTAAAATTTATTACATGGAATTTTCACTAGGGCTGTTACAAATATTTTAAGAAAGACATGGAAGGTTTGAAAGGGGGTTTGGAAAACTTGCTACAAGAAATGCATCCTAATGGTGAAAAGGTAGTAGAGGGAACCCATAATGATAACAAAATAAACGTTATTCATGATTTCATAGACTCTAATGTTGGATTGAGGAACCACCGTGTTCCAAGGATTGATATGAGGAAGTTTGATGGAAAGGATCCTGTAACATGGATACTATAGATGGAGACATATTGTGATCTCCATAATGTGAAAAACACATAAAAAGTATGAACTGTGACTTTATATTTGGAACCCAGTGAGTCTGTATGGTATTGTTGGCTTTGCTCTTGTAAATAAATTGTCACTTGAGCAATTTTTACGATATAAATGATAGCACATTATGAGGATACAAAAATAAAAACCCTTTTTAGCCAATATGTAAATCTCAAAAAAAAGGGTTCAATGGTGGGGCACATTGAGGACTTCCGAAAATTCAATATAAGGGGAAATATATTCAAGAGGAGCATAGGATTGATGTGTTCATAGGGACTTTAAAGGATAGAATCCAACATGAGGTGCACCTTTGGGAACCCGATTCATTAGAGAAGGCATTGATGTTGGCAAGAGAAGTTGAAAGAAAACTTATGGAAACAAGAAAGCCTACCAATCACAACTATAAAGATGGAAGTGGTTTTTCTCCTCGTCTTCCATAACCTACAAGGTTGACACCACAATAATTGGAAGAAAAGAGACCAAAAGGGATTTTTAATAGTTGTGATAGAAAATACACTAAAGGTCATAAGTGTGATGAGAAGAAACTATTTTACATAGATTGTGAAGAGGAAAAAGAAGAGGAACAAGAAAAATCAAAATAAGAAGATACACATGAGGAAGAAACCCTAGACAAAGAAGAAATGAATCCGACTATATCTTGTAATGCATTGGCTGGAATTACCAGTCCTCAAACTATCAATATAGAAGGACATATCAACAAGAAAAAGGTAATAGTGTTGATTGATTTGGGAATTACCCATAATTTTATTCATTGTAACATAGCAAAGGAATTGAATTGCTTCCTATATCCAGCACTAGAGTGTCAAGTGATGATTTAAATGGAGGAACCATAAATTTCTCTCGAAAGTGCCATAATATCAATATATCCATGGGAGAATATGTGATGAATAGTCCAATGCTTTCCATTCCAATCGGTGGTGTTGATGCTATACTAGGAGTCCAATGGCTATAATCTTTGGGTATGATAGTTTTTAATTTTCAAGAAATTTTCTTGAAAAATAATTTAGAAGGAAAGGAAGTTGAATGAAGGGGTATCACAAGGAAACCATGAAATATAATCAACTATAATGTCATGACAAAGATTTTAAAGAAATAACAATGTGGCAAAATTGCATAATTATGCTTGCTAGAGGTTCCCTCATTAAAATCATATATTTCTCGAGATCTCCAAAAAGTCATTTGTTTCCATTAATGTTGCTTATCTTGATGCTAAGGATGAAGATGAAGTTTGGTTATCTCATTTATGAGGACACCTATTCTCTTTCAAATGACAATGAGTATCAAAGATGTATTATTTCTATTTTAACTGAGAATCAAAGATGTATGGTTGGATACCTTTTTGTAAGACCTTTCCAATGGTATGTATCACTTCCTCTATATTTTTAGGAATGAGGAGATGACTACCTCGAAATAGTTTTTATTCCTAAATAATGTAAACCAAGTTAAAATTAAAAGAGAAATATACATATTTGATTGTGCTCCACCCAACAAAGGGAATCTCCCTGATGTGAAGTCCCAACTAGACATCACACCATTTTGTGTAACAGTCCCATCTAGTAAGAAGGCTCGGTTTCCATATAATTAGAAATATTCCTTGGCTCTATTTATCAGCACATTAGATTGTTACACTAGTATCTTCAAAAAACAAAGGAGGTGTGCCTCATGAGTGTGTAATGTAATTGTGTCAAGGTTCTCTTTCTATAAAGGGGGAGGTTAAAGTCAGACTCTAAATAAGAGGCAGTACTACCAGTGAGGTAGAGACACACATGAACCAACAATGGTATATCCAGCATCGAGTGGAATAATCCACAACAAAAGTGGTAGTTGTTAAAACTAAGGTGAAGGGGACAACAGGTACACCAGCGAATGGAGTAGTCCACATGGATGTGACGGTCATTATAACAAGAAAATAAAGAAGGTCTATCGAGTCTCCCATGGAGTAGTCCACAAGGATTAGACAACGATGATAAGAAATAAAACACATATTCAACAATGTCATTACTAAAATATCCAAAGTAGTTCAGCTATGTTAGTATAGGTTAAGCAAACATGTATTACAAATTTCTAAAGAGTAGTGTTACAAACATCTACAAAACGTGCATGAAAATGTGATCTTCTTAACGCACTTATGAATTAAGAAAAAGTCTAAAGATACACCTCTACACCATACATCACTAGACCTAGTAGTGCGACGTTGGAGCCGCTCCTCTTTCCTCAAAGAACTTATTGTCTACTCTCAAGGCTATGTGGGAGGAGCCAAGGTGAAAATTCCTTACTCATAAAATAGGAGGGTTATTCAACTTCCCATGAATTTTCAACTGAGAAGACTCTTTGAATTCTTGTGTGCATTGGACTTCACCTTAAGTTACATTCAGTTACAATCGATATATCCCATAGTGGTGACGTAGCCAATGCAGCTCATGAAACAACTCGAAATGAGACTGCTGACATGTAGTGGTAGACTGTGGTGTCCATGTCAAGTTGTTGCCCTACTAAGTGATGGATTTACTCTTGGAGTGCTTTGTCTTCTCCTCCACATGGCATAGCGTTGTGGGGTCTTCAATGGTCTTGGTATTTCTTGATGGTTTAATGCATGTGTTCCTTTCAATTGTTACTTGATATGCTTGGTGTGTCCATCGAGCTGTGAGAAAGTCTTCTAGCATGTGCACTCCTTCTTCATCTCATTCATCATCTCACCATGATCTATGAGTGTACCTATTCTTGCAATTCACTCATGATGGGACGGCATCAAATCAAAAACCTCCTAGTCTAGCATGATACATTGTTCTTGTGTTCCAGGTTACATGGAGGGAGGATACTTCTTTAAGACCGTGTGTAACGTAACTCAGGCTGGAATGAGGAATTCTAGGAGTATAGCCTGCAATGTGAGGAAAAACTGTGCAGTGACCACTCGGAGGCATAATTGCATAGTGAAAGTCACCAATGTCAATTGTGAGGTGGGACCCTATGGGGGGACACCTCTGGTTATTAACCACTCGAAGGCATAATTACACAGTGAAAGTAACTAGTGTCTGCTGCAAGGTGGGACCCTAAGGGGGGACTCCTTTGCTTATTTCTCAGATGCAAGCTAGAGGATGGATGCAAAGGGACAAATGGAGAGTTCTATACAGTTTCCAGAGGGAAGATAGATTAGGTTTGCAGAGAGGTTTTTGGGGACTTCTATGCAGTTTCTAGAGGGAAAACAGAGATGGGATACAAAGGGAATGCTTGGAAATTTTGCACACTTTCCAGCGGGAAGATACAAATGGGTTGCAAATGGAATGCTCAGAAATTTTGTGCATTTTTCAAAGGGAAGATAGAGCAGGCCTACTGAGGGAACTTTTAAGCATGGTTGTACAACTTCCGGGAATAATTCAAGAAAGGAAACAAGGGCAATATTGGACGTTTCTATGCAATTTTCTTAAGGCAGTGCAGAGCAAGGAAACAAGGTTTAGCTTGGAAATTCTACAAATTTCTTAGAATAGTGAAGAGCAACACAAAAGAGAACCACCTGTGCATGTCTATGTAGGTTTGGAGAAAAATGCACATAGAGGTCTCAGAGCAATACATGATTCCAGTAGGGAAGAAAGAGGCATGATGATTGTGCTTCAGAAATGGGCAGTTAAATTTTGTCATGGAGGCAGTCTTTGCACAATTCTTGGAGGTAGATAGGATTCTCACCTCGGGGATCGCATATTGCAGCTAAATTGGAGGAGAACCTAAGTACTGTGTAGTTCTAGGCAACATATCAGCGTCACTGAAGGCTGATACTATGCAATGAAGATTAGTCGGGGTCCAATGGAATAGGATTGTTCAGTCAGTCAGATTTTCAGGAAAATGGCTAAGTGTTAAAAGCAGGTGAGCTTGTGTAGACTGACATTGTGATCGTACACTTACCTTAATTAATGATGAGAGAACATAGACTGCCATGACAATAAGACAAATCATGCCCTCAATGAGATTGTCTTAGAGTTGAGAGAGGCAAGTGTGAAACGTGTGATAGACCTTTGCATGACCGTGATGACACTTGCACAACAATTCTTACAACTTTTTGTGTGAGTGTAATGGGTGTTTACATAGAGAATACAACCCAAACACAGAAAGAAAAACATTCAAAATCATCATAACAAGATTGCAAGCATGAAAAGAAACCAATATTCCAAAAGATGATTGTTGGTCAAACAAGTAAAAAGGAGAAAAGACTTCACAAGAGCTCATGGGGTGAGCTCCACTGTTTTCAACCATCAAAGGAAAATCCAAGGAAGGCTCTGAATTTTGTACGTAAGCCAAAAGTTTGGAGGGTGTTGCAGCTACTACAGCATAGGTGTGAAATAATCTAGATGAATATACATCAGGGTGGATGTATGAAATATTATAGTCCTCTCCTTTGAATATTAGGTGTCCTTTCCAAGCGCAAAGGAATTTCCAAATATCGCCATCAAGGTGGATATTAGAATAAATATTATATGTTGGCCTCTCACATGTATTTGAGCCTCTTGCATATATGAGCTTCTAGCATGTATCTAGGTATCCAAGTATCTTAGGACCTTAGCAAGGTACATGGATTCCAAATTTCTTTCTCTTGGTCAGTAGGTGGATCCCATGTTACATTATGAAACCAGCTCAAAAAAAGATAGAAAAGATACGTCAATGCCTTAGAAATAAGCCTCTTCGAGGGGGCAACCTCCTTTACATTACACAAATGAACAATTCTTAGATGATACAAATGAC
>APFE030963738.1:159682-170999 GCA_000404065.3 Pinus taeda | reverse complement strand
TTTTGCTTCCCTTTTTTGTAGATGATTTCAAAGTCATAACCCAAGATCTTTGTGACCCATTTTTGTTTCTCTTTAGACAATAATATTTGTTCTACAAAGTATTTAATACTATCATGATCAATTTTTAACTTGAAGTGTCTTCCCCTTAGGTAAGGTCGCCATTTGTCAAGTGTGTATAGTATTGCCAACATTTCCTTCTCATAAGTAGCTTCCTTGAGAGACATTTGTTTGTATGTATGTAACCATAAAAATACCCAATCAATTACATCAAAACTTATTTCATTGCGATGTTGATCCGCTTGTTGTTTCATTTGATTCTGCACCAAAGTGGTGTTATCCTTTAAAAGTTGGAGAACTTGTTGTTGATGATCGATGTGATCTTTCATTGCTTGAATATTTTTCTTCTTGATATGTCCTTCTATCTTTATATTTTTACGAGTGACAATTTCTTCCAGTGCATTACAAGATACGGCTGGATTCATTTCTTGATGCTCTATGTGATCTTTCACTTCTTGAACATTTATCTTCTTGATATGTCCTTCTATCTTCATAGTTTGAGGAGTGGTAATTACAACCATTACATTACAAGATATGGTCGGATTCATTTTTTCTTTCTTCGTGTGGTATTTCACTTCTTGAACCTTTTTCTTCTTGATATGTCCTTCTATCTTAAGAGTTTGAGGAGTAGTAATTCTTTCTAATGCTTTACAACATATGGTCGGATTCATTTCTTCTTTCTTTGGGGTTGATTCTTGGTGTCTATACTCTTCTTTTGATGTTTCTTGATCCTTTTCTTCCTCCTCTCCACAATCAATGTAAAATAATTTCTTCTCATCACAATTATGACCTTTAATGTATTTTTTATCACAATTGTAACAAAGCCCTTTTTCTCTTTTTTCTTCCAATTGTTTGTGTGTAACCCTTGTAGGTTGTTGAAGGCTAGGAGAAACAACACTTCCATATTTATAGTTGTGAGGGGTAGACTTCCTTGATGCCATAATTTTTCTTTCCTCGTTGTAATAAAGCCCTTTTGCTCTTTTTTCTTCCAATTGTTGTAGTGTTTCTCTAAAGAAGGTGTTGCTCTTTGTATCCTCATAATGTGCTATAATTTCCTCTCTGAAAACTGACCACATAACAAGTGGTTTACGAGAACAATGCCCTTTATTCCATAAAAAATGATCTTGTTCTAAATATGAAGATGCAATACATACCTTTTGTAATATTGGTACACCATGTAGATCGAAATATTTCTCCGTTTGTAGTATCCTATTTACCAGATCCTTGCCATTAAATTTCCTCATCTTGGTTTTTCTCGATTTTAGAAGCTCGATCTTGAAACGACTGTAACTCTGTAATTTCAGATCTCCAAGTTCTGAAATTTTTTCTTGAGGTAGATCTTTGAGTTATCTTTCTAACCCCACAAGTATGATCAGAATTTTATTATCCAAGAAAGAGTTATGCCAAATCTCCCACGGTGATCAGATTATAGACTAGTTTAATGGAGCAAACTTGTACGACGTGCCATGTCTCACTATTTCGATCTTTGTACTTGAAACTAATATATAGAAAACTACAAGAAGTTTTTTTTTTTTTTTTTTTTTTTTTTTTTTTTTTTTTTTTTTTTTTTTTTTGAAACTTCTTATGAAATTTCAATCTGATGCTCAGAACAAATGTTATGACAATTTTCCCTTGGTCACCTGTTTTGGAATGTAATTTGGGAGTCTGCAAAGTTTCTCATTTACTTAGATCATAGCTACGAAAATATAGCAATACAAGATATGGAATTCAGACCTAAGGTTGAGACCGATTTCTTCTCAAATGGGTATTTTTTCTACTTTTGAAACGTCGCAGAAAACAAGTTATAGAAAAAATTCCATGATGACTTGCTTTAGATGAAAGTTTGGAGCTTGCAAATACCCTAACTTCCTTAGATCATATATATGAAAATATAGTGGGACAAGATATGAAATTCGGACTCGAGGTTTTGCACGATTTCGTGTCAAAAGGGTTTTTTTTCAGCTTCTAAAGCGTCGTAAAAAAAAATTATAGTGAAAATTCCACGATGGCTTGTTTGGAGCAGTGAAACCCTAGAATCCAAATCTTTGATACCAAATGTTATGAAACCAACTCACAAAAAGATAGAAAAGATAGATCAACGCCTTAGAAATAAGACTCTTCAAGGGGGCAACCTCCTTTACATTACACAAATCAACAATTATTAGATCATACAAATGACAAGACCTCCTTTCTATATATAGGAGTTTAAGGGGTCATAATATAATTAGAGTCGACATAACAATAATAATGTAAGGGCACAATAATAACAATAGTGGGCTTTTATGGGGCACAATAATAATAATATGGGGGCTACATGGATACAAAAATATAATAATGGGGTTGTACTAATAACAATAAGGGGTTACACTAGTTGTATAGGGGCCTAACACGTTATAAATGGCATGGTAGGTAGTTCTAGGTGGAAAATTGATTGATGTTGTATGTGAGGAGGTGAAACATGGCACTTTTTGCTATTATTTTTAGGTTTTAATGTGACATGTGGCACCAATAATGAACATTATGTGGTAGTGGGATGATTTGGCATATGACATGGAAATGACGTGTTCATGGAGTACTAACATGGTAGTCTTTAATGTCTTTGGATTTATGCTAGAGTAGTATTTCGCTAAGTATTTTTGTGTATTTTCATTTATCCAAAATTGTAAATAACAAAGAATTTGTACCAAAAACCGAAAACCAACCCCAATGGCACACTTACCTGGCTATAGGATCGTGTTCATCTAGGTATTTAGTGATCCAAATGAGAACCAAAGAATGGTAATTATGAAATGATTCTGATGCAAATTCAAGTGATGAATGAGAATGGTTAAGGTTCTGTTAGGTTCCTATACCAATAGGAGTCATAATTTTGAATGATTGAGATTAAGCCTTGTAATATTGTACATACCTTTGCTTTCTGCAAATGTTTTTCATATTAAAAAATTAAAAAATATAAAGAGGGTATGTCGTAGAAGAATAATCAAAGGACAAAAAGAATGAAAAAGGTTAAAAAATGAAAATATATGAACCCCAAAAGACAAAAGGAGACCATGAAAGTGAGAAAGTCAAAATGCCACTGCTATTCACTTTTTTGCATAATAAAAGATTGTGTGCAACTTGTTACTCATGCCACAAATCGTGTTAGTAAAAGTGTTTAAAATTGGCTATTTCATGTTTTGAATTTTATGTTCATAGTTAGAGAGTAAAATCTGACCAAACAATGTAATCTTGGCAGATCATTAGATATGTAGATTAAATAAAAGGTGCTCATTAGTGTAATCTAATCCCTTGGATGATATAAGGTTAGAAATAGTTAGTTTACTTTAAAAATATAAGAAAAATATTGATAAGGTTTTGCTAGCCTAAATTCACCCTAATAAAGTGAAGAAAAAATGGTATGATGTGTAAATGGGTAAGTAGTAGAAAGGTTGCAGAAATGTCATGTAATTATACAAAAAGCACTTATGTCATTGATTCAAATGCATCATTCGAAGAAGCATAAGAAGTAAAGAAAGCAAAGGAAATGATTTACAATGTCATATTTAACATCCCCTCATCCATTTCACCTCTTCACTTCATTAATATCCCATTAATAAAGTTCTAGTACTTCAAACCTACAAGTCAAAAAAGGCTCAAAGCATTTCTCTGACTTTTGGAGGGACCGGACCCTCGGATTAATGAATTAGGGGGAAAGTATTATAATTCATTTCCCCTTCATAAGAATCCATTTCCCCTCATTTCCCTAATAAAGCCCTTTTCCTAAGGTTTAAACACCTTTTCCTAGGAAAAGTCACTCGCACCCATGTGAAACCCTTTTACACAAAAAACCCAGCAAATACATTTATCTCAAGTACTAAGTGTATGAAAAGCACATAACATTTTGTATGCCTAAGTACAATATCGCTTCCACTTATTTCAACTCATATTAACTTTTTAACATTATTATATAAAATTTTGAAAAATCCATTGTCCTGTATATACTTAACTCCCTTATATAAATTAACCCCACCCCTTAGTTTTCTTATCTAAACTATATTACTATATTACTACCCCATATCCCACAAATACATTAAAACCTCGCCCACAGTCCTTAATCCCACATTAAAGCACCCCAAGGGGATTAAGTAATTAAACTAATCCTTTACCACCAATGATTAGACCCATGGGCCCCCATAAACCCTTTGTGTAAATTATCATGCAACTTCACCTCCTGATCACCAATGATCATCCCTCCCCCGCATCCAACGACTCACATCCATATTGGGCAAACCCGATGTTTGCCCTTCACCCACCCGTGTCAATCAATGAATGGAATCAAGTGACCCCTCCCAAATACCACCTGCACCACAAAAGCGGTGTGATGGCCTTCCAAAAACACTTCCCCTATTCATCTGAAAACCGTCACTATTCATCAAGCAATAAACCTGGCAAAATAACCATTTTTCCTATAAAAGCCTAATTTCCCACTTTTCACTCTTTTCACGCATTTTCCTTTGAGAATTCAGAAAATCCATTGTGACCCTTGTAAATAGCAAATTCGCTTGCAGACCTCCGCCATTACTTGATAGACGCTACAAACTACCCAACTCATGCACTAGTTCGTACCAGAGCTGTACAAACCTCTCCAACTGCCACCAAGCACCATTTATAGACAATTTCACCTAATTCTAGGTATTTAACCATGGAAACCCAACTCCCTTGTCAAATTCCAGGTCAATTCACCCGCATAAGACTGATAATTAAGAACAAAGGATCAAAATTACTTCAATTTTAACACTTTAAGTCATAACCATCTACAAAACCTCCATTGCCCTCAAAACCCTGAATCACCCCCATTGATTTATTTGTACATCCAGTCATGACAATGTTGACTGGAAGCCCTCCTCCAAGAATCAGCCCATAAATAAGTAGGGTCCTTCAACTGTCCAAGCAGACCAAAGAGGGTGACTGCTACCTTTACCAGAACCATACAGAAATTAGAATATATGGTTGTATGCTTGCACCATATAAGTTTCCAGGATACCTCCCCATGAGGTTGTTTGCCCTAAAATATTATAAACAAATCATCAATTCAAATGAAGTCAACTTTGTCAATGCCAAGAAGAAGGCCATCTTCAAAATCAAAGATCAATTAGGTCCCTTCATATGCAATTCCAGAGAGGTAGGAAAATAGGTAGACCTAATCTTGCAAAGAATGAATTTCCAAAGGAGTTTTGTATGGAGTTACGACCCTTTGGAATTAATTTCCAAGAAAAGAAAAAAGGTCAAGCTAGGACCTTTCATCCACCACCCCATACCAGAAGTAGAGGCATATTCCAATCAAACTGAATGGGTGGAAGGTACCCTAGTAGACCAAGACAACACTAGATTAGATGTAGAAAATGCTCTGATTGACTTAGAAAAGTAGCTTGATGACAGATGTTTTCTACAGGTACCAGAAGAACCAAAAAGGACCTTGAGTACCCCTCCAGTCATGCAAACTCCTCAGAATGAGGAGAAGATCCCAAAGAGAAATAGAGAGGGGGATTCCACTTCAGGAAAGGACATCTCTGATTTGCAACAAAAATCAAACAACAAGCCAAGGCTAAATCTAGCCTCTGAGCAAGAATACACAGAATATTCATCTCAGTGACCAACACAGGGGCAGAAATAAGTAGGCCTACCACTCCATATGAAGGCATGCAAGAGCCTTCCACATCACAAGCTCAGATGTTGGAAAGGATACTTAGTGTTGAAGTGTCTTCCTTTAGAATGCCTGCTAAAAAAGACTAAGATATCAAGGAGAGATACAAGGAAATTAAAGAAAGAAATAAGAAGCTTAAGGCCCAAACATATGCACAGTACCTGAAGCTAACCCCCACTAATAAAACAAGGCTAATGTCAGCCTTTGTCATTAAAGAGGGAAAGATGCATATGACTTTTGTTAAGCCTACAACTCAACAGCCCAAGATAGCATCAGATTTCAACAAGGTGGGTATTGAAGTGTTGGCAAGGGATATTCATCCCATAGACTAGATTGAACTACACAAAAGTTGGAGAGATGGTATACTCCACCCTGACATGTAAAGCCATAGCTTCCCATAAGCTACAGAATTATTTGAACAACATATCTGCACAATTTCAGTTAGAAAATGCCTCCTCATAGGCCAAGGATACAAGGATCAAATCCTTAGAGGACTTAGTAATTGAATTGCGACACAATCCCAAGGATATAAAAGCCACAAAGCGGCATATTAAAAAGAAAAATGAAGACATTGCTGCACTTAAGAGGCAATTGAAAATACCCAAGCTACAACATCCTCAAACTTTAGAAGTCCTAGAGAATCGAACCAGACATGAGGAGCTGATGGACTTGGTCTTGAAACAAAATGATCAACTTAAGGAGACAGAGAAGGAGTTGGAAACATTAATTCAATCAAAGCAAAAAGACATGGACACAACTTCCAAGGATTTCATCCCTACAATATCCATAGCAGTTCCTTCCACATCGATAGCATCACTGGCACCCACTGCTCCACCTGCCATGGCATTGCTAGTCACAACAGAACCTACGACAACAATAGGTGCATCAGGATAAAAGAATCAAAATTGATTAAAGACATGGAAGAAATGTCCATCTAGGCTATAGAGATGAAAAGAATAGAGGAAAAGGTGGCAAGTTTGGAAATTGACTGCAAACTTTCCCAACTCAAGCAAAAAGAAGAAACACAAAAGGCCTAGAGAATGGGTGAGAGAATAAAGGTCCTAGAGAAGGACTTAACATAGGAGAAACCACTTGGACAAACCAAGGAAATGTTGTGGGTTAATATCATTCACTCTGTAAATGATACTTGGCCATCAATCCAAGTTATTTTTGAACAGAAAGAGTTGGTAAAGGTAGCAAAAAAACCTATCCAGAAAGTGAAGGAGGAATTGGGAGATAAGCATGAGGATTCCCATAGAATCATCCACTTCCTCAATAACAAGAATAGATACGAGCTCCTGTTGTGGCCACCAACAACCCCCCTCCTTATGAAGTTCTATTACTAATACTAAATAAGTGGGGACCCTTAGTAAAAAATTTAAAAAAATCAATTAGTGTTATATTTCTTTTTAGATGAAACTTACAACATCATGGACTTAGGGAAATACCTTTGGAGAATCTAAAAAACCCAAGTTTCATAATGAAGAAAGTAAATTCACTCCTTAAGAGAGATCACATCGCACAAAGAATGATAAGATACCTTCTAAATAAGCCAAAATGATAAAAAATGCGAGAGTGCGACGAGAAACTCCATCGCATCACATGCATTAAGAAGCACTCACATTAAAAAACCTTAAAATCGCCGATATGAGATATTGCATATCGCACATCGCAAAAATCACTTGAATTACACATAACGATTAAGTGATCCACGATCTTGCGATCTTGCGATCATGTGATCTACGATCCGCGATCTGCAATCCTGTGATCCACGATTTTGCGATCCTACGATCTGCGATCTTGCGATCTGTGATCTTGCGATCTTGTGATCCTGCGATCTTGTGATATTGCGACCAAGCAACCTTGCGATAGAATAGCATGATGCAATTGCGGAAATGCGATAGAGCGATCTGCGATATCGCAAAGCAAAATCGCAAAACCTCTCCATCGTAGTTGGTTCTGGCTCATTATTTGAGAAAAACTTTTTAGGCCAAGAACTGGTCATGCGCTTTGATGAGAATTAATCAGTTGTTGCCAATTGTTAATGAAGTACGGTGTTGTGTTTTTCGAAGAACTAATTCACATAAGGTGGTGTGTTTTGCATATCTTCGGCATTTAAAGTTTTCTTGTCGTTATTTTTATCATTACTTCCACCTCAATTGTAAACTGTAGGAACAAAGGACGAAGCATTATACAAGGCAGTATGCAGGAAACTATGAGGAGAAAAGACAGTACTCCAATGTCCATTTCGGAAGGCACACCTAATCCACTTAAGGGAGAGAAAGAGCAGCAAAACTCTTCTGAGGCATCCATCACAGATTTCTCATATCCAGCCACAGTTGAATGGGTACTGAACGATGTTGATACCAGAAATAGACGGTTTAATGCTCAGGGTCAAGAGCTCACGGAATCACTATTTTTACAAATTTTCAGCTTTATACCCGATAAGAGAAAAAGGTGCAAGAGGCGAAAAATGGATCAGGGAAGCCCGGATCAAGAAACAGAGGCAGTTTCTGATGCGCGATTAGCATTAATCACGCATCGCTAAGAAAACTTGCTCGAAAAGGAAGGCTTATAATTACTCAGTCACCTGCAAGCCCCGAAAATTGCAAGGAAGCAGCGATAGAAACAAACTAGAAACAGAAAGCTAAAGCAGAAGCAATCTGAGGGTTAACCAAGTTAAAATGGGATTATTACCAGGCATACATGGTAAAGCCACATAGTCATTGGATGACTGTCAAGTATATCATCAATTTTTTGAGAAGATAGTGCCAGCTCTTGCCTATTCTTGCTTAACTCAACCAAAGACGGAAGACAGTCAGCCGACTCTACTCAGGCAAATACTGAATGATTGCGACGTTAAGGAGCAAATTTAGAAATAGTTAGATATTAGATTTAATTTTAGAAATAGTTTTACTTAGAAAAAGGACGGTCATTTAAACCGAATCCTGAATTTCTGTAAATAAGTTATTTATTTAGTAGTATTTAAACCCTTCTCATGCATTTAGAGAAGGGTCTAGAAATTTATCAAAAACTTGTCCTCAGAACATGCACTTTTTCACCCTTAGAGGAGGTTTTGATGAATGAATGGAATAAGGTTTATTTTATATTTGCATTTGATATCTGCTATTAATGTTGCACTTTCTGTACTCTTAGTGGATGTTAAATCAAGGAGAGATAAATCAATTGTTGCTTGAAGCTCATGAGTAGGACTAGTTATAAATGGTACTTTTATCTCTTAACCATTTATGCTTATGTGTTAAAGTGATATTCAGTTTTTAGTTGTTTATATATTGCAGCGTGGATGCACGAGTTATCATTTGGCACTTTTGTACAGTGATAACTATTTATTTATGCTTAGTGTATGAATAGCTCATTTATGCGATAAGTTTTTCACAACTGTTTCGTCTAACTTCTTATACGAAATAGTTCATCTTTATTGAATTCTTTTCTTATAATAGTTGAATGATCTTTATTACCAGTTATTGTTTGAAATCTTTTTAGATCGCATAGAAGAAAGATCACACCCCGGTTTAGCATAAATTTTGATGTTTTTCTATTTATTAGAATACAACAGCATAGCATTAGATTAGAATTAGGACAAAAGTATTCCATTTAGAACAGAAATACCCATCTTTCTCACACACACACACTGAATTGGGAAACTGGTCGCATATCCCCAGTTGGACCTGCTATACCAAACGGATAAGGCGCTGCCAACCAAGGTCTGGACCGGGCGGGTATCCCCCTTGTTGTAGACCCGATTTTCGGGGCCTTCAACATATTTGGCCTAGAAGGAGGGCCTCAAATATGAATGGCAAGTAGATCCAAATCAAAATACCATTCTGAGAGTAAATCACCCTCACCATCTCCCCCGACTTATCCATTACACTTAAATCCTGAGTTAGAAGTCGTCGGAGCATCAACCGTTGCTACAAATCCTGACATTTCAGAACAATCTATTATAGAACCTCCTGAAGTCGAATCTCTGATTCACAAGCTTCAGCAATTTTCCACTTCCCCTCAAAGATCTGATAAATCTCAGGGGAGCGTGACTTCGCAGTATAATCTTGCTCATCCCCTAACCAGATTAAAGAGTGAAAAGTTTGGTGTTCAGCCAACCGAATTACCTCTTCCCAAAAGGAAAAGAGCAAGGAAATCACCTAAAGGGTATTACAGCGAGACTCTTTCATCAACATCATCCATCTCAACCTCTTCACTGCGAAGTCAACCATCCACTCCTCCACTCCAGACCATTATCAATCCACCTAGTGGAATCCCTACAACTCCTCCTCAATCATCTACGATCATAATATCCTCATCTTCCCAACCACAGGGATCATCTTCTACACTTCCTCCTGTTAGCAGTTCAACAATGGCCCAGTCTCCATGGAACAACCCTGGGGCAGTCTTAATGCTTGCACCCTTGAGTCAAATACCGACACATCCTAAGAAATGGCCGTCTAAGTTCAATCCCGAGGCAGGCATGCTAGCAGAAGAGTACATAAACAACTTTATGTTATCCATTAATCTCAACGGGGTTACTAATCAAGATGTTGTTGTTCAACTGTTTCCTTATACTCTACAAGGAACAACCAGATCGTGGTATTTCTCATTACCCTCTGGATCTATTACTAGTTGGGACATCTTCCAAACCAATTCCTAACCAAGTTTGGTGACGACAGGTCTACGGCAACGTTAATCAACGACCTATCCAACCTTAGGGCCAAATCTAGAGAACCGATCAAAGACTTCAATCTATGTTTCAATAAAATTCTAAACAAAATTCCTACTGCTTCTCAGCCCAGCGAGGAAGTGCGATGTGAATGGTATATCATTGCTTTACCATCAAACATAGCAATCTTCATGGACAGGGCGAACAAAATAACCTTAGCCGAAAACATGAAATAAGCCATAGCAGTAGAAAAACGTATAATAGCTCTAGAGAAGAAGTTCGCGATAGACGAACGGAAATCTAAAAAGGTCACCTTCAAAGAAGAGTCCAAGAAGAAACAAGCAAAAGATCCATTTGATTTGGAGGGATTGCAAAAAGTTCTGAAGACCATGTCCAATGAAATGGTCGACATAAAAAAGCAAGTAGCAGAAACTTCTTCGAAAAGGCCCTACAAAGCTTTTAAAAGAGGCCCGTCCATGGATTCAGGGCCACCCAATGCTATTACAAGTGCTGAATCCGAGGAAGAGGAAGAGGAGATTTCCACTGAAGGGCAAACCGATGATGAAGAAGTTGTAGAATTACAAGGAATGTGGGATTTCATCCTCCCATAGGAAGAAGATCAAGAAGTATTCCCAGTTAACACACGAAGTAGAAACCAGCTTAGTCCTCCCCAAACTACCCCAAAGCCAAAGAGCGCAAGCTCTGCAACAAAGGATAAAGTCGCAACAAAGAAAACGACATCTAAAGCGACTCAAACTAGCCCGGTCCAAACAGATTCACCAACTCCATCTAAAACATTGATCGTCTCGGATGAAATGGAGTACAATATTATAGAAGACATGAAAAAGACTAGGGCCAACATCACTCTGTACGAATTGAGCAAGCTAAAGCATCAACAAAAG
>APFE030963738.1:141262-159141 GCA_000404065.3 Pinus taeda | reverse complement strand
ATTTGAAAGATCGGTTTAAAAGGTCTACCAATTCAAAGCTCCAAAGTTCAACTTTGAATTACGAATTAGTAAACCTAGGAACCGATGCCAAACCCCAAAACATAAATCTAGGCCTCGGCCTAACCCCTGAAGAAAAACTAGCATATATTCATATTTTGAGACAATACAAAAACGTTTTTGCTTGGAACTATGATGAACTCAAAACATACGACACTTCTATCATCCAACATACTATTCCAATGAACAATAATGAAAATTTGTCCAACAAAAATTGAGAAAGATCCATCCCAACTTAGAAAATCAGATAAAAACTGAACTCAATAAGCTGTTGAAAGCCAAGATAATCTTTCCCGTCAGACATTCTAAATGGGTCTCCAATATGGTACCTGTTACAAAGAATATGGAGATATTAGAATTTGTATTGACTTTCGAAATCTTAACAAGGCCTGTCAAAAAGACAATTTTCCTTTACCACCTATGGAGCAGATATTGCAGGCAGTGGCGAGCTCATAATTAACGTCTTTCTTGGATGGATTTTCAGGATACAATCAAGTGTTGGTACATCCTGATGATCAATTGAAAACCACATTCAGAACTAAATGGGGCACATATGCATATCGAAAGATGCCATTTGGTTTGATTAATGCTGGTGCCACATTTCAAAGAGCCATGGACATTGCATTTAAAGGTTTAGTCAATAAATATTTAGTAATTTATTTGGATAATATAACCATGTATTCCAAGAAATGGAGCGACCATCTAAAAGACTTAAAACAAATCTTCCAACGATGTTTAAGGTATGGAATTTCACTTAACCCAAAGAAATCTTTTTTCGCATTAAGTTAAGGGAAACTTCTAGAATTCGTAGTGTCAAAATCTGGAATTCACATCGATTCTGACAGAATCAAAGAAATTTCTGAAATATCACTACCTCATAAAAAAAAAGCCATGCAATCTTTCCTTGGTCAAATCAATTTTGTAAAGAGATTTGTTCCAGATTTTTCACGAATCGTATCCCCTTCACAAATGATGATAAAAAATAACTCTAATTCTAAATGGGGCCAAGATGAACATGAAGCGTTCAACGTGATCAAACAAGCTATCATTAATGCTCCATCTTTAGCAACTCTGAATTTTTCAGAGCCTTTTATTTTATACACATTTGCCTCAGATAGGTCATATGCTGCAATACTCACTCAAATGAATCAAGAAAAGGCCGAAGCACCAATTGCTTTTTTCAGTTCAAATTTGTAGGGTGCTGAATTAAATTACTCATATGTGGAGAAACAGGCTTATGCTATTTTCAAAGCAATTAAATACTTCAGACCTTTTCTACTCAAAACCCATACTAAAATTATAGTACCGTTTCCAGCGGTAAGGAATCTTCTAGTACAAAATGATGTGGGTGAAAAGAGATGCAATTGGGTAACTGCCTTACAAGAATATGACATAGAAATTAAACCAACAAACATTGTAAGAGGTCAAGGCTTTTGTAAAATGATGGCTGGAGCATCGCAAATTTCTAAAATTCCATCTGTAGAGGTACAAATGTGTGAGGTAAGCCTAAACGATGAAGAGTCATTATATGTTGATATCATTTATTATCTTAAGAATGGATATGCTCCTTCACACCTCGATCATATTAAGAAAAGAGCTCTAAGGTTGAAAGCCAAATAATATCAGCTCATAAATGATATTCTGTTTAGAATGAATTATGATTATGTCCTCCTTAGATGTCTTCAGAAATCTGAAGTTGAGAAAGTTTTGCAATAACTCCACGATGGGCCAACAGGCGAACACTATGCTGGAGATACTACTGCACATAAAATCTTGCGCGCAGGGTATTACTAGCCCATGTTATTCAAAGATTCGCATAGTTACATGAGGAAATGTTAAGTCTGCCAAACTACTGCTGGGAGACAAAAGAAGCCATCCTTACCACTGCAACTAGTTAACATCGAGCAACCCTTCAGTCAGTGGGGATTGGACATAATAGGTGAGATCGTTCCTCACTCTTCCAAGCAGCATAGATATATCCTTACAGCAACAAATTATTTTACTAAGTGGGTAGAAGTAGTTCCACTCAAGACGGCTAATGCTAAAAATATCATTGAGTTCATAGATCAATTTATAATCACCAAGTTTGGATTGCCTTCCGCTTTAATGTTCGATAATGCATCATACTTTTCTAGAAATGCTATGACTGAATTTGCACTTAAAAGAGGATTCAAACTCAAATATTCGGCCAATTATTATCCACAGGGTAACGGATTAACCGAGTCTACAAATAAAAACCTAATCAGGATTATCAAAAGAACAGTAGACCAAAATTATAAAAATTGGCATAAATCCTTAATATACATTTTATGGGCAGACCGAATAACGAGAAAAGCTTCCATCGGCACTTCTCCCTTTAATTTAGTTTATGGGAAAGAAGTGGTTATTCTGACTCACTTAGCAATTCCCTCTTTGTCTCTAGTTCAATACATTGATGAAGTACCAGATTCCTCATTACACCTAAGACAAATGGAAATAATCAAATTAGAAGAACAACGAGAACAAGCTAAGAAAATGAATGCTCATCATAAAGCGCTATTAAAATCCTCTTTTGATTCAAACATAATGACCAGAAAAGATTTTTAGATGGGAGACTTAGTTTTAAAATGCGACAAGGCACATGAAGAAAAGGGGAAGCATACAAGATTTCAAAGGATATGGCTTGGTCCTTTTCAAATTTTAGAAGTCTTACGTCCATCAACATTTGTGTTACAGGATTTAGCAGGTAAAAGAGATTCTTTGCCTATCAACGGACACGTCCTTAAGAAATATTTTCCATAGAAGATTATTCTTCTATTTTTGTAGAGTAATGTTTTTCTTTTCATAATAAAACCAGTTGTGAATGGTCACATCAGGCAATTACAAAAAAGACACCAACTCTCTTTCAGATTTTGATTTTTCGCTTGTATAAATAGAAAATCTTTTGGAAAATTGATCTTTATTATTGAAAGATACAGTTAAAGACTCCAACCTAGATATGACATTAGTTTCAACTTCATAAAATTCGATGAAAACAACCTTTAGTGAAGAAATTGTTTTATATCAGTACAATGAAAGGTATCAATAACAAAATAAAGATTCTCTGTAGAACAACTACTTCAAAAACTCTATCATTATCATCCAGAGCTATCTAAAGAGAACAATGACTTCCTCCCTGCTAAGGAAATCACAACTTTCAGAGGAACAATCTAAGGATACACTTCAGCTTGAAGAATGACAAGTCCCATCACGAGTCGGCTTATCATAATCACAGATATTATAACTTGCTGACTTTGCCAAATACTGCATACCACAACAAGGCAATGACTCAAGATTGTTACAATCAAGAGGCAAGGGGTCTCATCATGACCCAGCTTGTTCAGCAAAGTTATAAATCAAGTGAATGACTGTGTCATAAATTGGTTATCAAACCAAGATATTGTTCTTTAAGAATAAAAAGAAAATCAAAGCAATAAGTGTGGAAGTGGATTCTTCTTTGAGAGTTGTAGGTTTCTTTAAGTAGGATATAGGATCATTGCTGGGTAACAGGTAACCCTATCGAGGCTATGAACACCTGCCGGCAACAGAGGCTCTACCTACGACAAATGAGCATATTTTAAAACTATTTTACAGAGAAGACTTTGTTTTATCTTTACAGACCAAGTAATGACTGATGTAAATACAAGGACTAACTTGAGGGAGCAAATAATCAAAGTTGAAAATAGCTGAAACAAAATGTCATTGACAGGTTAGAACATAATATACTTTATCTTTACATAATAAAGTTTAATTTTCTGAAAATTTTACTATTTTGGAAGTTGAAAAAATTCAATAGAAACACAGAGATAACCGGTTCTTCCAAGCGAATCGCCAATTGTTGTGGCCACCAACAACCCCCCTCCTTATGAAATAAGTGGGGACCCTTAGTAAAAAATTTTAAAAAATCAATTAATGCTATATTTCTTTTTAGATGAAACTTACAACATTATGGACTTAGGGAAATACCTTTGGAGAATCTAAAAAACCTAAGTTTCATAGTGAAGAAAGTAAATTCACTCCTTAAGAGAGATCGCATCACATAAAGAATGATAAGATACCTTCTAAATAAGCCAAAATGATAAAAAATGCAAGATTGCGACGTGAAACTCCATTGCATCGCATGCATTAAGAAGCACTCACATTAAAAAACCTTAAAATCGCTGATATGCGATATCGCATATCGCACATCGCAAAAATCACATGAATTACACATAATGATTATAACGATTAAGCGATCTGCGATCCTGCGATCCGCGATCCGTGATCCTCCGATCTGTGATCTTGCAATCCTGCGATCCGCGATCCTGCGATATTGCGATCAAGCAACCTTGTGATAGAACAACACGATGCAATTATGGAAATGCGATACAGTGATCTGCGATATCGCAAAGAAAAATCGCAAAACCTCTCCATCGCAGTTGGTTTTGGCTCATTATTCGAGAAAACGTTTTAGGCCAAGAACTGGTCATGCGCTTTAATCCAAATTAATGAATTGTTGCCAGTTGTTAATGAAGTATGGTGTTGTGTTTTTCGAAGAACTAGTTCACGTAAGGTGGCATGTTTTGCATATCTTCGGCATTTAAAGTTTTCTTGTCGTTATTTTTATCATTACTTCCACCTCAAATGTTAACTGCAGGAACAAAGGGCGAAGCATTATACAGGGCAGTATGCAGGAAACTATGAGGAGGAAAAACAGTACTCCAATGTCCATTTCGGAAGGCACACCTAATCCACTTAAGGAAGAGAAAGAGCCGCAAAACTCTTCTGAGGCATCCATCACAGATTTCTCATGTCCAGCTACGGTTGAATGGGTACTGAATGATGCTGATACCAGAAACAGACAATTTAATGCTCAGGGTCAAGAGCTCACGGAATCACTATTTTTACAACTTTTCAGCTTTATACCTGATAAGAGAAAAAGGCTCAAGAGGTGAAAAACGCATCACGGAAGCCCAGATAGAGAAATAGAGGCAGTGTCCGATGCGCGATTAGCGCTTAGCGCTAATCGTGCATCGCTAAGAAAACTTGCTCGAAAAGGAAGGCTTCTAATTACTCAGTCACCTGCAAGCCCCGAAAATTGCAAGGAAGTAGTGATAGAAACAAACTGAAAACAGAAAGCTAAAGGAAAAGCAATCCGAGGGTTAACCAAGTTAGAATGGGATTATTACGAGACATACATGGTAAAGCCACATAGTCATTGGATGACTCTCAAGTATATCATCAATTTTGCTGAGAAGATAGTGCCAACTCTTGCAGATTCTTTTTGCTTAACTCAACCAAAGACGGAAGACAGTCAGTTGACTCTACTGAGGCAAATACTAAATGCTTGCGACATTAAGGAGAAAATTTAGGGATAGTTAGATATTAGATTTAATTTTAGAAATAGTTTTACTTAGAAAAAGGACGGTCATTTAAACCAAATCCTGAATTTCTATAAATAAGATATTTAGTTAGTAGTATTTAAACCCTTCTCATGCATTTAGAGAAGGGTCCAGAAATTTATCAAAAACATGCCCTCAGAACATGCACTTTTGCACCCTTAGAGGAGGTTTTGATGAATGAATGGAACAGGGTTTGTTTGATATTTTCATTTGATATCTGCTACTGATGTTACACTTCTGTACTCTTAGTGGATGTTAAATCAATGAGAGATAAATCAATTATTGTTTGAAGCTGATGAGTAGGACTAGTTATAAATGGTACTTTTATCTCTTAACCATTTCTGCTTATGCGTTAAAGTGATATTCAGTTTTCAGTTGTTTATATATTGCAGCGTGGATGCCTAAGTTATCATTTGGCACTTTTGTACGCTAATAACTATTTATTTATGCTTAGTGTATGAATAGCCATTTATGCGATAAGTTTTTCACAACTATTTCATCTAACTCCTTATACGAAATAGTTCATCTTTATTGAATTATTTTCTTATAATAGCTGAATGATCTTTATTACCAGTTATTGTTTGAAATCTTTTTAGATCGCATAGAAGAAAGATCACACCCCGGGTTAGCATAAATTTTGATGTTTTTCTGTTTATTAGAATACAACAACATAGCATTAGATTAGAATTAGGACAGAAGTATTCCATTTAGAACAGAAATAACCATCTTTCTCACACACACACTGAATTGGGAAACTGGTCCCATATCCCCAGTCGGACCCGCTATACCAAACAGATAAGGAGCTGCCAACCAAGGTCCGGACCGGACAGGTATCCCCCTTGTTGTAGACCCGATTTTCGGGGCCTTCAACAATAGGCCAACACATTCTATATTAAATTACAATATTTTAGGGTAGACAACCCTAGACTCTCACACTCTACGCTCGCATTTTGCAGGGTCTTTACATTACAATGACCCAAAAATTAGCTTTAAGCCCCAAAAATCTACTATGGGGGAATCCACTGGCCAACAGTCCCCCAACACAATCATCGTGACTCATCTCAAGTCACTCGGCTGGTGCGGTAATCTTTGCTCAGAGTCCATCCAACTACTTCTGCACTTCTCAGACGTCTGCCACACATTCCTCTGTTGTCCGCTGTATCAATTGTGCATGACTCTCTGATGCATCATTGTCAGAGGCACCTTCGTGCCTTAACACATATGTATCCTACATCAATGGTCACCTCCCAGCCTACCCGCGTAGTAGCACAACCCCTTACGCGTGACTGTGACCCTTGTGACATACTGGCCCTACGTAGAACCTCCTTCCTGTGCAGCTCTCCTGTAGATTCGTTTATAGTCCCATGCCCTCTTTCAGCTGCTTGAAGTGTTGAGACTGTGCTTCCTACAGATAGTCAGGTGGTCGAACCCCTAGTGCAAGGCTTCAAGTTTTCGGCTAGCTCGGGCCACAGCCACCCTTCAAACACCCTTGTGTTCGTTAGTGCGTTGCGTTCTTCTTTGTATGGTACACGCCTCTGTTTAGTAAGGTGCAGTTGCAGCCATGGTAGCAAGGTCACAATTCCTTTTAATGTAGTAGTAGGGCTGGCTAGACTTGGTCCCATCATGTTCAATTTCTTGTGGCTCGCTTGCGCGACTTCAGTTTCCAGTTCGCTAATTTCTTCGTCCATTGTCATGCTTTTCTTCCTCGGTGGTTCCCAAGCTTCATCGAGTTCATGAAGGTTCAAGCTCCCCCACCAAATGGCTTCCTGTAACTACTGAATTCCTTTACCCAAGTCCTCACGTCCTGTCCCAATTGCGGGAGCTATGGTTTGGTGATTCTTCACTGCTCTCCTAGTTTCATTTCTTCTCATCAGTGTTGGGGTCATTTCTGTGCTCCGGTTTTTGCTTATGGCCCCATAGGCCCATCGAACTACTGGTACGCACAAGTCCAAGTTAGTTCGTCTCGCCTGGTTAATGTTGTTCATGATTCCACATAGCTTTTTGAATGCCCCATCATAGAATATGTGTCACATTCCCTACTGTTGCATCAAGTTCTAATTTTTGATCCTTAGTCTAGGGTATGCTTGCACAGCACACATTTGCACCCATCAACACAGGTGAGCACACAAATTGCTTCATCCTGGCTACCCAGCTCGCGTTCGAAGCTGGATACTTCCACACCGTAAGCGCATCCATCTTCTACATTCACGCTAGTTCCCCATTGTCTTCTGATGTGTATTCCACCATCATGCGGGTGTTGCGCGCGACGCCCATTCTAGGATGCCACACTACTGTTCATTTTCAAATTTGTCTAAGAATTCATCCACTACTATTACCCCATCATATGTTGGCAGTTCCCTTGATTCAGTTGTCATGTGCCATAGTGATCTAATCATCATGTTGCAATTCAGCGTTGTTACTTCGTGCAACCAGTTCTGCCAGCATTCTATTTCTTCATCTGAATTTGAAGTACAGGAACTGTCGCGCTCCCATGAGATTCTCCCTTCTACTGTCAGGTTCATCCGATCCTGGTCTTGTGCCGTTATTTGGTAAATGCAATCCAGTTAATCGTCGTTGTCATCGTTGTGCACAGGTTCAGTGTAGCGCACTCCTTCGGCTATACCCAGTGGAACTACTACGCATAGATACTTTTTCTCGAATATCATTTCCACTTCTTCAGGTTGATGACCCCATTCATATTAGTGGCCCATTCTGTTCCTAGCAACGCAAGATAAGGATTGTTGTCATCAACAATCTCTATTACTTGAAAGTCTGTTTGTGTGCTTGCCCCTTCGATATCCATTGTTACCCCTTGCAACCTCCCTATGGGAAAGATCTTTTGTTGGTTAGCCATCCACAATTGAATCGGGGACCACTGCAACGTGGGCCGGCCCATGTATTCCCATGTCTACTTTGGTAACACATTCACGTCTGAACCCAAGTCTAGGATTACCTGGTCCATCTCATATTCGCCAATCTGCACAGTAAATCTCATTTCCCTTCTAGTGCGCAATGCACGCTTTCCCAGCTTTCGGACTACGAGTGGTTCACCCAACCCTGTGCACCTAGTGATCAGCGCTTGTAGTCCTTTAACTGCCTTATTGTCACGCAGTTGCTTCATGCATGTCTCTAAAAAGGTAGTAAGCATAGAAGGATCCATTTCTGGCTTTGGTTGATCCTTACTACCTAAAGTAGAGGCCTCCGTGAAGCTCTTCTTAGCTTCCATAAATGTCTCCTTCATGCGTTCCAAGTCAAACTAAAGTTCCTTTGTAGGTGCCTTGTGAACCCATGTATCTTCCTCAGGTTGCTTCCCCTTATATTCCCCGATAGTTGCACCACTTTGAAGCACCATATTCGCATTTGAGTCTGCTTCACGTGGTTCAGACCTCATCATTTGAATATTCTATGTTAGAGTATGTTGAAGTACCCCCTTCTCATGCATTTGTGTGATCAACATAGGGAGATCTATTGCTTCATGGTCGAATTGAGCACAATATGAACAAGATAGTCTCATCGAGTTGGTACAATCGCGAGTGTAGTGCCCTGGTCCACTGCAATTGTAACAGATTAACTGTCCACAGCCCCTTCCTGGCCCTATTCCCCCTCGTCCTTGACCTCGCCCTTGAAATCCATCGTGCACCATCCCCGCTGCTGGGTCGAGGGCTCACATTTCTGTCTACATCTGATAGGTTGGGTTTCGATCCATCATTAACTCGCAGCTCCAACAAGTACGCTCATCGTGGTCCACTAATCTACAAAAATTGCAAAATAGCTACTGGGGGGTCTCTATATATTTCTGCAACAAATGACAGTTGTTCGTTGTGTGCTTTCCTCCCACCTGGCAGATCGCGCACTAGAGAACAAGTGCTGCACTTGGCCCTGCCTATGCCTTTGGTCTCAACGGCATTGGTCCCCCTCCTGCCAAATAGTTTGTGAATACTAGACAGTGATCCTTGTCATGGCCCTGGCCTTTTCATTTTATGCACCATACTTCTTCACGCGCCTCTGATCACGGCACCCTATCCTACTTCAAACTCTGCATCAGCAAGCATATATTTTGTAGTTGCGCATGGATTTGTTGGACTCCCAACCTCGGATCTTGTGTCAGTGTTTCATGCAGCGTCATCGCTGTTTCCAGTGCTTCAGCCTGGGTTGAAAGCCTCTGTTGTGACACCATCATCCTTGAGTGTGGTGTCAAAGAAACCAAAAACCACGCGCGGTACTGTACATCCGTTAGCATCATATTAGCCTCGCGGATCATACTCTTCAGCCTCTTATCTAGATCCCAGGGGGTCTTGCCTGGAAGCATCACAATATCTTTAAATCTGATGATTGACTGTGTCTCTGATTTTGGCCGACTAAATTCTCTGTTCAGCGCATTCTGGATCTCTTCTATTCCTGCATTTGGGTGATCATTCGAGTGCTTGATGTACCATGTCAATGTGCGATCCTGCAACGCACTCACCAATGTGGCCTTCTTAATGTTGTCATCCGTGAACCCATGTGCTTCCCACACTACTCTTACCACGAACCAAAACTGGTTCGGATCCTCATTCCCTACTCATCTGAATACGGGTAGCTTGATCGCACTTGCCATGCTGAACTGCGGGTTTGGTGAAGGTGGGGTGGTTGAAGATGGAGGTGAAGTAGGTGAAGTGGGTGATGGTGTAACTGGAGGTGATAACTGCAGAATGCACTACCTTATCAAACTAACCACACTTCTCGAAGAAACCCAAGTGCACTCCTCCTCGCTCTCTTACAAAGGTGAAATTAAGGGATTGTTTCCTAATACTTTGATACCTTTGTAGATCTTTCCAGTCCGCGTCGTTCCAAACATCAATGTATTCAAATAACCCATTTTTCACATAATAGCATCTTAATCTAGGTGTGCAGGGATTTAGTGTACCTACCTTGCGGTCCCTTGAGAAACTGTCGTTCTACTTCACTATAGCTCACGGTCGTGTCTACCACGAACTCAATGATAAATCCTCCTATTGTCTGGTCGAGCCAATGGTCCACAGCTCATGCAATCTTATATTCTGATGCTTCTAGTCTGCACACTAAGTCCGGAGTCAACACTATCGGTTGGTGGAGCTTGTACCTTCCCTGGCTTTCGACTACCCTCGCGATCCACTCGTATAATTCAAAAGAGAAGAACGTGAAGAAGATCTCGTGTATTTCCGTATATACGTAGCGATCCAACCACCTTTTCTTAGATATCTATGGAGTTTTGTTTCTTGTGTCACGAACTCGTGAAGCTTCTAATCCAACCACTCTTCAATATCCTTCTTTGTGGTGTTCCAGTGTTTTGACATCAAACATCCCTTAGGCAGATCCTAGTGCCAGCAACGGAACCATTTATTGGCTTGTTGGGGCCTGACCAGGTTCAGAAGTGGTTTAGCCAAACAAATCCCGAAACTACTAGCCCTTTTGGCAACAGTCCGCAATTCCCGGACTAAGGTCTCACCTGAGGTAGTATGGGAGGGTGCTGGAACTAGGTTTCTGCACCCTAGGGATGTCTTGATGAGGTCTAGGAAGTTTTCGAACCGATCCTACGTGCTTGTGCTGCTCCACACAGTTGTTTGACCTTCGCGTGGCTTTGGTATAGAGTGCAAAGAGGTGTTGTCTAGATCCTTTACCCTTACTGTGTTATTATTATAGATCTGACTTAATTTTGTGGGCCCAGTACTCTTATCAATCATATAACAGGTGCGGGAAATCATAGAATGTAAAGAGATGCATAAAAATATAACAGACGCATAAACACATAGATCTACGAGCAAATGCACAATATTTCAGAATCAACTTATCTTTTATTAAACTTATGTTCTATTCTAACCCCGACTCCACCCTACACACTTAGCTGCAGGGGTTCGCACATAGCTGCAGACTCTACCAAGCCTCTACACACACAACTGCGGAGCCTCTTCTTACTACTACGATCCAAACCTCAGACTTACAGACTTAGAGCAAATTTTTCATTCAAAAACCCATATCACTTCAGATCAAGACTAAAAATTGACTTCTACACTTAGAGCCTTGCTCTATTTATACATTCCCATGGTCCACCGACCATGGGTATGCTGACACATTCTATATTAAATTACAATATTTTAGGGCGGACAACCCTAGACTCTTGCACTCCATGCCCACATTTTGCAGGGTCTTTACATTACATTGACCCAAAACTTGGCTTTAAGCCCCAAAAATCCGCAATGGGGGGATCCGCTGCCCAACACCTACAAAGTGTGGGCTCTTGAAAGAGCTTATATATATATATATATATATATATATATATATATATATATTATATATTATGTTTTTTTGAGATTTTCTTGGATCTAATCTAATCTAATTTGCAAAAAATAGACTATCTTGAAAGATGAGAAAAAGTCTCAAATACTAACCAAGTGAATATTTGATTCAAAAAATGAATATATCAATGGTTCAGTAATAATCTGAAAATGTCTAAATAATTCAATAAATCATCTACAAATATCATTTTATAGAAAAGACACAATGTAGTATAATATTTCGTTTAAGGTAGAAATTCAATAAATATGAACTCATGTAAATGGAAAACACACATGCACTCATAAAATAAATTATATTACTAATAATACTCCATAACATGGAGAAATTTTTCCAAATGACTCACATGTCTTCCATGAATCAACCTCAAACTTTGAAGAGTATTAGTTTCAACTGGGATACAACAATTGTTAACTCCCCAATTCATTCTACAAAACTCTTATTTATAATATTATGGTTCAATTCCAAAAATATAAATTTGTTTCATGAAAACTTCAAGAATATTGTTTCTCTAATTTTTGGGGAGCTGAAGAATCTCATTTTTCCATTTGAAATTCCAATTCACAATATTGAGACTCCAACTAGTAATTGACTTCCAAAATCTCTACAAAAACATTCACAAAAATATCATTAAAAATATATCAAAACTCAAAAAAAACTCTGATCTAAAATATTCAAAACTAATCAATCTAAGAAAAAATTCAATTCCTATAAATTAACAACAAATTCCAAAATCTAAAAACTCAAAAAAAACTCTGATCTAAAATATTCAAAACTAATCAAGAAAAAATTCAATTCCTATAAATTAACAACAAATTCCAAAATCTAACCTAAAATGATTGTGTTGCTGCAATTCTAATAAAAATACATCATTCTAATGAAATAAAAGAAACAAAACATTCTACCATTAAGTTTTCCTTCCATAAATTAATTCAAAAATCTCATTTTGATCATATTATGTAGCTCTTTTTCTCTTAAAAAGTGTTTTGGATGTTTTCCTTGAAAATCCATACCTGTACATTAAATAAACAAAAGAAACTTAAAATAAATAAATACAATTAATAGAATTGGAAAATTTAAAACCAAAATTGTGCACTATTTATTTCACAAGAATTTTTCTCATTAATTTTGCAGAATTATCCTTGTCAAAATGCCCCCTATGATTTTATCTTTCCAATTATCTATCTTACGATTACTTTGCAGTTGTAGAACTTATGATATGGCTTCAGGAATTCCAATTATCTATCTTACGATTACTTTGCAGTTGTAGAACTTATGATATGGCTTCAGGAATTCGATACTCAAAATGACATGGACATGCCATGTCATCCTTTGTGGTAAATGACATTTCAATAATGCCACATGGAAAATCTTCTTGTTATATATGTTTGTGTGTCAATGACATGGTGATGATTTAGATAATCTATGTGGCCTTATGGCCATTCAAAATCTTCTTGTTATATATGTTTGTGTGTCAATGACATGGTGATGATTTAGATAATCTATGTGGCCTTATGGCCATTCAAAGGTTTGGGACACTTTGGTAACAAGTTATGTTTAATTTCTCTAGAATCCCAGATGCCTGATACACTTGTGAATTTCAGAGTGGAGGATTTTGTGAGAAAAGTGATTTTATTTTGGCATTTATGGGTTACTCACATCAATTTTTTTTATTGTTGGTGACATCACAAAAAAATAATACAAACTTTGATCAAGCACTAATTGAGAGATGCGGGTCAAAAATAAAGAAGAGACTTAAGATCGTTCAATGTTAGGAGGTCAAACCTGAATTTTTTTTTTGAAAAAAAATAATAATAAGATTAAACCATTCATAATATTTAATGAAATGATTAAAAAATTGAAAGAAGTAAAAAATAAAAAGGAAAAATAAATATTTTTTTTTAAAGAAAATAAAGAATAAGGAAAAAAATAACTAATGAATCTATATTTAATTAATACACAATAAATAAAAATAATTTAATAAAGGAATGAGTTAAAAAAAAAGAATATAATAAAGTAGAGAGAGAAAGAGAGAATTATAATACAAAAAAACTTAAAATTAAAATATTATAATAGACTATAATTTTAATTATTTATTATTATTATATTATTATTTTTTTTCCAGGGTAAAGACTACTTCCATTAGAAGGAAAGAATAATAAAATTACAGAGAGGCAGAAGCCTCAGCCGAGAGCAACTGGGTGCCTTCAAGACACTAAAACTATCCCAAAATTGGGAAAACCAGTTATAGAGAGCAAAAAACCTTACATAGGAGTGAGAACACATCAACCGAACCAAAATTACAGAAATGTTGTACACACCAGCAAAATAAACCACAAACTACCAAGCCACAAAAAACTTAACCAAAACCATCAGACCAAGAACAGTTGAACCAAACCAGCGAGCAGTGGAACAAAACACTCTGAGAAGTCACGAGGGGGTCCAGGTGGCATCACATGGGGATGTCCGGGTCCAGAGGCTCCTCAACAACGGGGCAAGCATTACCATACTAGATTTCACCATCTCGCGCCATGTCACCAGCTCCACTGCCACCTAAAGTATCCATCATAGGGCGGGTGCCGCTTGAGCTGCCCGCAATGTCCAACGCAATAGTGGCGCCATGAGAACTGCCACCAGGTGGTCACGTGTCGCCTGGAATGTCACCCTCCTCATGTTGACCGCCACGCTCATCCGCCTTACCTTCTTTAGCCAGGTTCTGCTCCGAGCCATGCTTGCCTGCAATTCTATGAGCGCCTTGAGAGAGCTCTACCAAGATACGCGCAAGAGCATGAGGTCGGGCCTCTTCTTTAGAAAAAAATGATGGTGATACTAGCCATGATAATGCGCCTGTTCAGGTTACTCTGAAACTTAAAATGAGTTGACTGGAAAGCATTGTGCGGGAAGGGTTTGTGGGACGGGTTGGACGGGGGAGAATTGGCACGAGATGAAGGCAGAGAAGCAGGGAGGGGAGGCTGCTCAACGGACTGAGGAGCTTGAGAGTGCGCGCAATCACCATGACTCCTGCCATGGCGGCTTCTCATACGGTGTCGAACCATGGCTAGGCAGCAAATGGGATGCTCAGAAGAATGGGATTCTTTGACGGGAGGTTGAGAGAGCACAGAGGGAGCCTGAGTAATCTTCAGCGAGCAAGGATGGGGAGGGGAAGAAGGAGACCCAATATCACGTTCCGGATCCAACAGGAGCGAATAACGGATGCAAAAGACCATTCTGCTGCAAGGGATTCCTGCAAAGGGCGGACATAGGCTAGAGGATGGGGTGTGAACATTGGAGTTGAGGGCCGAATGCGCCATGCTTAATCTAGTAGCGGCCTTGTCTCAGCCGGAGTGTGCATTTAATTCAATCTGCAAGCAGACCTGCTCTCGCCTAAGGTGAGCCATCAAGTGCCGAGTCATGACATTGAAATAAACATAGGCCAACAACTGGCAAGGCCGAGCGCCGCCATTCCCAATTGCCACCATTAATGAACTCGATAGTCACCCACATCCAGGTGGATTATTATTATTATTAATTATTATTGAATCAAGAAAAAAATAATTAATAATAATAATAACAATCCTATATATATATATATTAAAAAAACAAAAAAGCAATGGATAAAAATAATCAAAATCAGAAAAGGAGGGGAAGACAAGATTTAGGAAGAATTAATATCGAAAGAAAGGGTAGGGATCTAGTTCTTGCTAATATTCCAATCATCATCTCTATTCAAATTTCCAGAGTGTTTTTCAATCTCAATGGCTTATCTTAACTTCATATGATGATAGTAATCTGTCTTACCCAAGAGCCTAAAGTCTTCAATGCAAATATGGTGCTTGGTTTTCTCGGCATTATCAGCAAGGCTAGAGGAAAGAGATCTTTATGATGTTTAATGTTAGCTATATTCTCTTAAACACCTTAGTGACCTGTGCATTAAGGATTTCCGATGAGAGTCACCTTAAGGTGGAGAAAACTCACCTTATGGATATATTTGTGAAAAATGGTTATAAGAAATGTTGGACAACTAATCCATTAAGAGTTATGGTGTAAAATGAGAACAATCATTGGAGTCCAAGGGACCACTTGGAATATGAAAACCAATAGCTATAAGAAATTGTATAAATATGTAAATATTTGTGAATAAAATGAATTTGACATTTATATTAATATTTTCTATCATTTGTGAGTGTTTAAAATCGTATCAAAGAAGGAAAATTATTTCGCTGCTCAAATTTGAGCCACTAGTTTTGTGGCCATTTCTGTCTTGCCATTTTGGCCATGATTCTTTGCACATTTGACTCTATTGAGTATATCATATCTATGATGCTCAAACTTTGAAATTTCCTCAACCTTATTCTCAACCATTTTTCTACCTGTCACTTGCCTCTCTGCTCACATCTGCATTTAGGAATCTTCTACATGTAGAATAAATTCTTCATGCTTAAAATTGCTAATTCTCTGCCTATAGATTCCCTGTTCCTTGCTTCCTTCCTGCAACAATAACATTAGGAAAATTCATTGTTGTGACTCTCTCCTGCATGAAATAATACCTGTTAGTTCTAAGCATCTCACGGGAAAAAATGTCATTATCAAGCCTCCTCTAGCTAAGCCTTCATCAATGCCACCACAAGGGGATTAAAAGAAAGGTATACTTAATAAAGTTGATGAAACCAAGAGAGATAGGAAGGAATTGGAGAAAGTCTAGCTACCTCTTAGCCTGGAAAATGAAATCAGTAATATCAAGATCCCAATCCCATTTTCTAAATTATTGAAGAATGTACAATGTAAGGAACAAAATATTAAAATTATTAAAGGATAGGAGGGAGGTCATTCATTGGGTATTAATGCTCAAGATTCTTTAAACATACAAAATGATTCTCCTATATTTTTGTTTGGCCCTCATGTAGCTGAAGTAAATGAAGGTGTTCCTACTTTTTACATTTGTTTTAACATTCGTAACCTATTTATTCTCAATGTTATGTTGCACTTGGGTGAATCACATAGCTAGATGCCCAAATCTATCGTGGAAAATTTAGGTCTTGATATCACCAAACCCTATAAGGATTTATTCTCTTTTGACTCAAGAAAGGTTAAATATTTGGGACTAATTAAGGACCTAGTTGTAACATTCGTTCAACCTTCCAAGAGTATAGTGATATATGTGGTAGTAGTATACATTCTATCTCGGTAACAAATGTTGTTATCACAGTCACGGGAAACTAAGTTAGGGGGTACTCTTCAATTGGACATGGCTTATACCTCTATCACTATTTTTGGTTAACAAAGAAGTTTTAAAAATAGGTTCAAATGGAATATGTGGTCAACGGTCAAACAAAACTTAACAATTATCTCATTTATGCAGTTGAAACTGACCTTGGTTCTGCAATTTTATATAATAACTTTGATCTTGAAGAAGAAGAACAACAACACATTGAAGATGGAAATTAGGAAGAAAAAATACAAACATTTGATGATAATGGGATGTAGAACATACATTTTTATGGGTCTATTTGCATGGATGGTTCAGGGGAATGTATTTGGATTATTCCACCAAATTCTAGTAGCTATTTAGATTCCTTTAAATTGTATTTTGAATGCACCAAAAATATTGCAGAATACAAGGCTCTGATTATTGGATTGAATTTATTTAGAGAATAGAAAGAAAAAATAATTTGTGTCTTCAGAGATTCTCAATTGGCTATATAGAAAGTCAATGGTACATATCGGGCTAAACATCCAATGAAGAGGGTCTATACAAATGAGGTATGAGATCAGTTTATAATTTATTCTTACAACATAAGGTTTCAATAATTTCTAGAGAAGAAAATGGCATAGCATATTTCCTAGCTACTTCTGCTAGTGTATTTAAAATTTATATTCATCTGAAAAATAAGTATGAAATAAATGTCAGACTGTTGGGTCCCTATAATACTAGTGATTACCCCATTACTATTGTAGTTATACCCCTTATTAATATTGTTGTGCCCCTATTGTCCCCATATTATTATCACTGTGCCCCATAGAATCCCTCTATTGTTATTTTTGTGGCTTTATATTATTATTGTTAGGTCGGTTGGGTTATATTGTGACTCCTTAGACTCCCATATATAGAAA
>APFE030963738.1:105378-128483 GCA_000404065.3 Pinus taeda | reverse complement strand
GGGAAGTCAAGAACAGCAGGCCAGAACGCCTTGATTTTCACTTTCTTGCTGTCTTCTGCAAAATTTATTTTCTCCGACGCTTTATTTCTTCTACCTACCTACCCTAACCAGCAACTGCTTTGCCGTTAGGTAAAATCAAATAACCAATGCATCCATTTAAGCAACTGTAAAACGAGATAATCTTGCTGACCGATCATTTCTGAACGCAAAAGCATCATCTGGGCATATGCTTTTGCAAACAAAATTGTGGCCTGCATCATTTGGCGCTGAAGCTTACGATCCTCACTGAGAAAACATGTTAGAAAAATTTTGTTAAGCCAAAGTTCCATGTAATCTGCGATTGGATCAATGAACTTACCCTGTGAGAGAACTTCCTCTGCTCCGTTTGAATCTTCAATAGAATCATGCAGAGTATGTGAATCAGCAGGTGGCGGCATCTTCTCCTGAGTTGAGGACGGGAGACTTCAGCATGATTTAGGATCTTCCGGGTCGAGGGGAGCAACTGCATCTTCGGTAATGAGCCTAGCAGATGATCCTTCTGTCTTTCCCTTGGATCCCAGATCACGCAGAATCCTCAGGTCCTCAGGCAACAGTGTTCCGTCCTGAATGTGGGCATGTAGGCTCAAGTATGATTCCGGGTTCTTCAGGCTGGAAGGATCAGTTACATCGTCGGTAATGACCCTAGCCATTGATCCTTCTTTCTTTCCCTTGGAACCCAGATCATACTCAAACTGTAATTCAGGAGACAACACTATTTCCCGCTGAACTGGAGGAGGAAGATTTTGGCAAAACTCTTGAGGGTTGCGAAAATCATAATCCTGAATTTGAGCTCCCAAGAGTTCAATTTTATTCTCATATTTTTGCACAACAAACTCAAGGAACAATTTATTTCGGCCGCCAGGTATTGTTGACAATACCTTTCTGAAAAATCTATCATCGAGCTCAAACTCTGATAAACTTTCTCTGCATTTTTCTAAAGCTTCTTCTATCGGAAGTTCTTCCCAAGATTCGGTCATTCTCTTTTGTTGTTAATACATGGGACACTTGGCTGTAACATCTGGTTCGTTCCTGAGTGGAGCCTTTGATTGAAATTGAAGTGGAGTCGCCAGGTGGATGTCTGGACTCTGAAGTGCCTGATCTTTGTCCACCATCAAAGATCAGAACTAAACATGACAAGCCTTCAAAAATAGGAGCACTTCCTCCATTGGGGTTCAAAGATGAACCGTGTGCTTGAATCCCCAATGGTGCACGCAGATACAGGTCGATCGAGACTTTTACAAGTCAGTTTCTTCCACTGTAGAGCTGCAGAGTGGTTGCATTAATTTATCTGAGGAGGTCCCCAGCGGAGTCGCCATTATGTTATCACTCAGGTTGTCCCTAGGCTCCTATTAGGGATACGTGCCGAGGTAAACCAAAACCAAATCTTCTGGATTACAGGTTCTAGCCACCGCAATTGGAGAGGGCTCTCTCCTTTAGATTCAACCTTAGTTGGTATTAGATTCAACCTAGTGTGATGATTTTAGGCTAGCTTTTTTTGACTTCAAAGGCGAAGTGACGTGGATGGGAGAAGGTAGGGATTCTTTCGAGTAAAGAAGGCACAGTAAAGTGTTATAAGCTTCTGAACCATTGGGCATGGAGCTCACAGATTGAGGCCATGCGAGGTTTCTTGGTCACAAGGGGATACGGAGCGGGATAGCCACGCAGGATACAATATTCAGTCTGCTGAAAGTACGGAATGAATATCAGGGATGAAAGGCAAAAGAGAATCATTTCATCATGCTGACAAAGGGGAGAAGTGGATGAGTGGTATCCCAGAGCAGTTAATAATTCCAAAGACATGCACTCATATACAAAAGAAACAGGGTAAACTAGAGCAGTTAAGAATTCTAGCTCATAACTGTTTCGACAGAAAACATCGAAAGTGTAGGAATTGAACTTAAGGTGTATTTAAACAAATCTTAAGCTATTCTTTTTTCTTGAAACTTAGAAAGGCGGAAAGATGATAAAAACATAAAATAAACAAGGAGGAAGAACACTTATTGGATCATGCAGAGACACAGGAATTCCGTGATCATTCCTTGGCCAAGAGAAAACAGCAAGTTGTTTCGCAATCCATGCTTTCAGCAATCCTTGATTATGAAGAATATGACAGTTACAGTGCGAGTCTTTACTCAGAGAAAATTGTTGGAAAAGAAACTGACCAACAACTACAACTACCAACCAACCAACCCTTTACAATATCGCTTCGGGTGGTATTTATAAACAAAATATCAGGAAGACATCATTACAATTGACCTCGACAGGTCAGCTTAGAACTCTTCGACAATCTAAATGCTACTGGAATTAAATGCAAGTAAATCTTTTTGACTGTGCTGGGGGCAGCTGAATCGAAACAGGTGACGAGGTGGCCCTTGGGGACCAGATGCAATGCTGCTGAAGTGAATGTACTTTGGGGCTGCAGCTCGGCTTTGGTGCGAATTGAATGTGCAATTATTATGATTTGAGAGCTTCAAGTGATTTTGCTCTCCTCTTATGAATCTGCTGGAAGATATTCAATTTCCTCTTGCTTTGGGCCGCTGCTCAAGATATTCTCTGATACACTTTGCTGCTACATTGATGGTTTCCGCCGTCGACTGATACTCTTTGACACGCTTGAAGCCTGTTGATTTGATCTGATACACTTTAACTCTGTGAATGATCTGCTGTTGTTTTCAAACCGGATCCTTTGGTACGTCTGGGCGATTTTCAGGCTTTTTCGGCCTGCAGTGGGCTAGGCGATCAGAAGATTCCCTGAAGATCCCTCGAAATGGCCTATTTCCCGTAGCGATGCGCGAATAGCGCATCGAAAATTGCCTCTATTTCTTGATCTGGAGCTCCGAAGTGCGACTTTTCTCCTTGCGCGAAGCTTTTTCGGATTTTCTGGCTGCTGACGTAAGCATGGCGTCGGCTGTACGGCGGATGACGTCATCAGTGGGTCCCTGGTACAGCGCGACGTGGTGAGGTACTGGATGAACTGTTGGTGAAGAGGTTCCAATGCGATATCGCGATATCGCGTCGGCAGGGAAAGAGGGGGATCATTGGGTTAGACATTGGTGCTTGCGACTGCCGATATGAGATATCACGATATCGCATCGGCGGAGAGGGAGGGGTGAACAAATTGGACACTCAGCATTTGTGATCGCCGATCGCCGATTTCGCGATGTCGCATCGGCGGGGAACGGATGGGCATTGTTTTGCATGAATGTGAGACGACGAGATTGCGATGCGAAAACGGCTTTGGGGGGAAAAGGTAAGTAAGTGGGTGTGAAGGGCTTTGAAGTTTTGGAAGGGGTCCGACTACTTCGGGGGAGCTTATACTTAGGAATTAGTCCATAGTATGTGGAAGGTGGTTTCGGAGGTTGGATTCTTGCTTAGTTTCTGACAAACTAAACAATTCCCGGGACTTGCTATGGTTATTTTTCAACCAGGGGAGGGATATTACATAGGGGAATTTACTTAATATTAATACGGGGATGGGAAACATAGGGAGGTAGATAATAATGTTAGTGGTTAATGTGGAGATGGTAAGAAAGCGCTAAATTTCGGGAGAACTTAAGCTGTTATAGGGGGTAGGACCATTCTTCAGGAGAAGATATGGAACAACTTTGAGCAAAGCAGATCTTTACTCAACCGGAGTGATGAAGATGATGAACTAAAGAGGTGTCAAGCAGATATTGACCTCTTTTGGGGATGTTAGTTAATGATTGGGGAAAACAGAGAAGGGAAGTTAGTTATACCTCATTTGAGCCTTTTGCTTACAAATCTTTGCTGATAATGTTCTGCATGATATGATGCCTGCAAACTTGGAACTTGTCAGCAATTCAACAGCCTCAGAACTACCTACCCAGCCTACTTTCCTAGCATTTTTTCTTCTTTTGCTTGGGGGTGCACTTAGACTTGCAAACCCATCATACATTTTTCTTTTGATGTTTCCTATCTACATACTACCCTTATTTCTTCCAGAGCCCAGATTAAACTGTTGGACTCTTCTGTTTCTCTACCTATCTAAGAGTCTGCCAAGATTAAACTGTTTGGACAGACTTACAATCTCTATATTCTAAAACATGAAATTTAAACCTAGGGAGACCAAGATTAAACTGTTTGGACCTCCCTTTAACTACATAGCGATACCGGGAAACTTTACAAAATTTGAAGGAAATTGAATGAACTTGAAGTAGTTCTTCATATGGAGACTGTTTGAGCAAATATGGAGCATTGCAGCAAGCAAAGTACAACATATTTGGCCTGTGAAATGCCAATCATGAAAAATGAATACCTGTTGCAGCAGGAGCTAACACCCTCTAGAAATTGTGGAATCCTCTCTGATAACTTGTTGGGCTCGAGGATTGCGCAATCCTGCCAGCCAACCTTCCCAACAAGATTTGCGTAAATTTTCCTAGCAGCAGACTATTCAGCCCATGGTTTGTGCAAATCTGGGCTGAAGTCTGCTACTCTACCCCGAAATTGTGCAAACCTCCTGGGAAATCAACCCAGCTCCCAGTCAGAAATGCACATTTTTCCCAAGCGGTTGAGCACTTACATCCATGGACAGTCCAGTTGACCAATTCCACCCGGGACCAAGGAAACTTGACTTGCATGCATGCATGAATTAATCTTCCTGGAATATAAAGTGTTATATACCTAGGGGTGATAATATGGGGTACCAAGGGAGGTACCCAGGGTAATAATATAATAATGGGATGGGCCATAGTAATAAATAAGGTGGTTAACCCATATCATGTAAGGGACCACAAGTAGTTAGTAATAATGTAATGGGCCCATGGTATTAGTGGATGGTATGAGGGAACCATGGTAATGATCCATGGTATTGTATGTATGAGGCCTATATAGAGGCTAGAGACTCCATGTCAAGGAATAGTGTGAAGGATTATTATATGAACATGCATATGGCTTGTGGAGTGTTCTCCTTCCTTGAGGAGTGAATGTATGGTGTTGCCCTACCTTAAGGGTTTTGATCAATAAAGAATCATTTCATATTATTTCTGGGTTTATTTGCATTATCTTATATTTTCATATCAGATCTATAATATTCTTGGGTCAGAGCTACAACAAGTGGTATCAGAGCACTTTCTTGGGCAAAAAAGTGGAGAACTTTTTTTAATTTTTGCAGGATTTCTGGGGCGGCGAGTTTGCAGATCAGATCTATACGTTTTGGTGCAATATCTACAAAATATAATTGCATATCTAAATTCTATGTGAAAAGATACCCGATTTCAAAAAACAAATCGGTCAAATCAGAGTCCGGACGAAGGAGATATCGTTGATTTAAAAATCAGTGGGGTTGCAGATAATTTTTCAGGGCAGTGAGTTTGCGGCGCAGATCTGGACGTCCTGGTGCAATATCTGAAAAATCTAATTGTAGATCTAGATTCTTTGTTGAAAAATACCCAATTTCAAAAAAACATTCAGTTGAATCGGAGCCCGGATGAGGGAGATATCGTTGATTTAAAATCAGCTCTTTTTGTAGAAATTTTAGTGACGGTGGGAGAGTTGCAGCGCGGATCTGAAATTCTAGTGTCTGTATCAAGATTTCTATCACATGGGCAGATGTAGAATGATTTTTCCATTTCTAAAGATATGTCATAATAGGGATTTTGAGCAATATTGACTAAACTGTGACAATTTCAAATTTTTGCCAAGTAAGTGAATTTTTTCCAAACCTTCATGGCTTCTAGCAAGGAATTTTTTACAGGGAATGATAATGGTCCTACTATTGAAGAATTCATACAAAGATACAAGTCCACACATCTGACACATTGGAATATTCCAATGGTGCTTAATATAAGAGATGAGGCTCAAAAATGGTGGTTATCACTTGACCGCAAGCAGTTGACCAAACTTTCAGATGCAGAATTTGAAAAACTCTTTTTGGACAAATGGTCTCAGGCTAGAAAAAAGGAGAATGAGACACATAAGGGGTTATTTGCTACGGGTGTCTCCTTACTATAGGTTCATGGGTTGATTCAGAAAGAGAAGATAATTGTTTCTATCAATCTTAGTTGCAAGCATAATTTTATCAATGTTAATTTGGCAAAAAAATTGCAAGTTCCAACAAAACACATTAAAAATACACAAGTTGATGATGAGGATGTTCAAATTTATAAGGATTTGAAGCTTTCTATGGATAAGTATGTGTTGCATGGTCATTTTTATGCTTCAAATATGGATAACATGGATGTTGTTTTGGGATACCCTTGGATGGAATCAGTGGGTACTATCAATATTAATGTGCAGAAGAAATTCCTGAAACTCTGGTATAAAAAGAAGAAAATTACATTACTGGATATTTCCATTACTAAACAGGTAGAGTCCAAGGAGGCTGAAGCAGAAGATGTTCCAGGATGTGACATATCAGATGATGAGCCTTTGATGATTGATAATCAAACACAAACAAAGGCTGAAGCAGAAAAGGTTACAGGTACATCAGATGAGGGCACAGTGGTTGAAGTCATATTGAAAAAGAAGACATCACAATAGACACCACAACATGGTGAATTAAAGAAAAATACACCGTGGATTAAAACTTCAACATATCATCACCCACATCACCCCGCAAGAAAACAACCATCAAGATGGCAACCAATTAGCCACACGGACAACAACCCCCGCAGGACAGATAGAGAGGAGCGAAGATCCACCTACTACACATCTACACAGAAGAGCTACCACAGTAAACTTCCATCTCAAGCGAACGAGGCACCAGCGAGACCGAGGGTTCACCTTTCTCTTGGATGGCTAGATGCACGTGCATGGTACCAGTGGACTACTCTTTTGAGTAGATCTTATTATTTGTGTTCTACCCATGTTTCGTGGATGAAACATGCTTAGGGGGATGGAATGTTATATACCTAGGGGGGATAATATGGGGTACCAAGGGAGGTACCCAAGGTAATAATGTAATAATGGGATGGGCCATAGTAATAAATAAGGTGGTTAACCCATATCATGTAAGGGACCACAAGTAGTTAGTAATATGTAATGGGCCCATGGTATTAGTGGATGGTATGAGGGAACCATGGTATTGTATGTATGAAGCCTATATAGAGGCTAGAGACTCCATGTCAAGGAATAGTGTGAAGGATTATTGTATGAATAGGCATATGGCTTGTGGAGTGTTCTCCTTCCTTAAGGAGTGAATGTATGGTGTTGCCCTACCTTAAGGGTTTTGATCAATAAAGAATTATTTCATATTATTTATGGGTTTATTTGCATTATCTTATATTTTCATATCAGATCTATAATATTCTTGGATCAGAGCTACAACAAGTGGTATCAAAGCAACATGCAAAAGCCATCCCATGATTTAGGGAGCTATTTTTAGTAGCCAAGGTTACATGAAAGTTGTTTTAGAAGTTTCCCTCCAAGTGTCGTTTTTCCTAGATTTTTGGCATGCGTGTCATGAGACCAAACTTACTTATTTGACACATCAGATTTCATTAATTCACATCGATCTTGGGGCTCTGACATCCCACAACACATCCACTACAAGAAAAATGGTCATTGGTGAGGGTCATGCCTGTGATGAACCTTTAAGGTCCGTCACTAATGTTGCATATGGTGACAGTCTTTGCATTCTTGTAAGTGTATATAGTGATGGTCCTTTAAGGTTTGTCACCAAAGCCATTTTCAATGACACTTTTGATGAGGGTCATTAAAGGCTCGTCACTAATTCTCTATTTGGAGACACTTTTGGTGAGGATCATTAAAGGCCCATCACTAATTTTTGCTTTGGTGACACTTCTAGTGAAGATCTTTTATTGATCGTCACCAATGATATTTTTGGTTACTTTTGGTGACAGTCAATAAATGTTCATCATCATTGATCATTCCAATGAGTTTTTTATGATGCTTCATGCCTGTGACTGACCTTTAAGGATTGTCACCAATGTCGCATATGATGATGGTCTTTAAAAAATCATTTTTGTAAGCGTATATAGTGATGGTCCTTTAAGATTTGTCACCAAATCCATTTTCAATGACACTTTTGGTGAGGGTCATTAAAGGTCCATCACTAATTCTCTCTTTGGTGACAATTTTGGTGAGGGTCGTTAAAGGCCCATCAATAATTCTTTCTTTGGTGACACTTCTAGTGATGATCTTTTATTAACCCTCACCAATGCTCTTTTTGGTTACTTTTGGTGATGGTCAGAAAATGTTCATCATCATTGATTATTCCAATGAGATTTTGATGATGCTATGTATCTGTTACTATATTTTCCATCAAAAGATAATGATTTAAGACCATTGTTGTGGAGTCTTTTTCGTTATGTGCAAGTTCATAGTGGTTATAATAGTCAGTAAATTTGTTAAGAATTAATTAGTGCGTATCATTTTTGTCAAGTCATAATAATATAGTTTTCCTATGAGTCAACACATGATTCATCTCTATTAGGTTCATTATCTAGAAAATTTCCTTTAAATAAAGTTCCACTAGTGTGTGTAGGAACTATATTATTTTATACATAATCAAGCTCTTTCAATTATATTAATGAGAGAGACCTAGCACTCTTATTCATTCATTTCCATGCATTTTTACCTAGTGGTCCCTTTTGTTTCCATGGTACTCCCTAACACTCCTTAGCATGCATTGGCACACCTTGGCACTTGAAACATATTGGTATGCTTACCTATCATTCTAGCATGCCTTGGAACTACCTATCATACCTTTTCACTCCCTCCTTAGCACACCTGGAACTCACTAACACTTCATTTCCATGCATTTGAAACTGGTGCTCCCTTGTGTTTCCCCGGCACTCCATCCTCACACTCCCTAGCATGCGTTCATGCCACACCCTCGCACCTGACACATTTTGGCATGCCTATAAAACCTTGGGTCCATCTAGCATGTGCTAGTACTTCTTGACATTCCCCAACACACCTTCGTACTCCCTAACCTTCATTCCCTTGTAGATAGCCTTACTTTTTTTGTGACTTGGGAACCCAACCAAGTCATTGGAAAAACAAATGTTGCGCCCAACCCAAAGTCTCCCTTTGTTTGAAACTGCTTTGTACAACCCCTTATTATAACCATAGGATTTCCTCCTACAAGTATTATTCTGACCTTCTCCTAACACACTTTATCCTTGAGACACTTGAAATCAATTGACACTCCATGACACACGCTCTTATTCGTCCATTTCCATGCATTATGACCCAGTTCTCCCTTATGATGTTTTAACACTCCCTAACACTCCTCAACACGGAATGAAACTGTCTCGCATGTGCTAGCATGCCTTTTCATTCCTTGGCATGCCTTAATTATCATGCCCTCAGAACTACCCTTACTTTTTCTGGGACTTGGGAACCCAACCAAGTGTTTACAAAGTCCATTCAGGAATTTCTTAAAAGTTCAAAGTTCAAACAATTAACATGTAGCCTAAAACACTTAGATTTGAAAAGGAGATAACCCAAATATGTAGACTATATATCTCACATTTATATATCCTAATTTCCATACATTGAAATGAAACTCTTTAACATACTATTGTGAATTCAGCCTAATGAATGAACTAACAACAAAGCCAAGAAAAAGTAGAAGCAAAAATGAGAGCAAAGCAAGCAAACAAACAAGCAAGAAAACAAACAAGCAAACAAAGCATGAAAGAAAACAAGCATGAAAGCAAACAATTAAAAGAAAACACTACTCCTATTCCTACACTAATAGTGCATGGGCCTGATCACATGAAGTGATACTTCCAATGTAGCCATTGGCGCATTGGTAGACCCATGTGCGTGAAGTATTGGTCTGGGAGTAACCTAGTTGTGTAGACCAGCATACAAGAAAGATATAACAATGAATACAACCACACTTCATGTTTCAAAGTGCCCACAGGACATAAGTGAGTGGATGTGCATGACGAACATTCCTTGGACTTATCATGGTGTTGTGTGACACAGCGTGAAACTTTGAGGCAAAAGCACACTCTTGATTGAGACATGAAAGCAAATGAAAGAAACAAAGATAACTTGCGTCGTAAACAAGTGCTTGCAATGTAAGACTCCTCCAGTGCATGAGAAATGTGATCGTGCAGTTCAAGTTGAGGAAGTGTGATTTGTGTGTGAGATGGATCTTCAATGCATACAGATGAGTGATAAGGAGCCTTGGGTGATTGAACAATTTCATGATCGGAGGTGAGAATGACCCCAAGAGAGAGAGGGCTTGATGTAACCATCAGCTCAGGCTAAAGTTCCTCAATAGTTTTAGGTGTCTTAACTTCATCATCAGGTAGATCATCATAAACCAGTGGCTTCAAAAGATCAACTGTGACAGATTCATGATCGTGATAAAAAATGGAAGCAAATGGACCATGACTTACATGATTAGAAAAATCAATGAATTCTTTAGCATCCTCATGATCAGATGAATCAAACGGAGGGGTAGATGAAAAGTGAACAAACTTATCCTTTATATTCCTAGAAAAGACAGATGAAGGATCAAGTGGATCTTCAATGGATAACTTATCCTCTTCGTTGTCGAATGATGGACTAGCATCCAGTGAGTCCTGCAAGTGATCAACAATGGGTGCATCCGTAGATGAAGACACAGATGCAAAATCATGGATGGCAGGTTCACCAAAGAAGCTAGGAAAGAATGGAGGTGGCTCAGATGGAAGGGAGTAATCCTTCGCCAAGTGTTGATGTTCAAGCTCCCACTCATACTCTTCATGAATGTCAACACATGTTGGTTGTGCAACAGCAACTCCGTTAGTGGGTTTTTCTTCGTTCACAACAAGTGAAGAGTCTGGAATGGATGAACACAAGGCAATATCATCCAAAGGAACATCTAGATGTGAAGACGAAGGTCAAAGAAAAGAATGCATATGGGAACTCAAAGGACTCATAACCAACTCTACATGAAAATTGAGTGGAGTGATGTTGGGAGGGTGTGAAGGGTGAATGGATGTACGAACATGATACTCAACATCACTAAGCGATGGTGGAACTGTTGAATGAGAGGGAGGTGGATAGTCCATTGAGACAATGTCCGCTCCCACATGGGATTGCGCAGCTCCATCAACGAAGAAGGTTGAGCGAGGATTGACATCAAGCTTTCTCTTGCGACGGGCAGATTTCTTAAGACAATACTCGAACTAGTCCTAGAGATAAATGAATTTCATCTAGCTCTTCAGAGCTTGAAACTATAAGTCACAGAAGCACTACCAAAAATCAATAATAGATTCATGTGGAGCCCTCTACTTCTGTAATAGTTTCTGGTCAAGATGGTCTGGATCAGAATGATGGAACATGCCTTTAATAAGATCATAGAAGTGCTCACATGAGTGCATGGTGTTAGCCGGTAGGCTGAGCACCCAACGAAATGGGGATTTGCGAAGTGTGAATGCAAGTAGAAGACTGGCCTGTTCATGAGTAATTAAATTCACATTCCTCATAAATCATGGAAACAAAGTTATGCAAGTGCTCAAGCTAGGCCACTTTGCCTTCACCATCATACGTGTAAGTGGACAAGAGATTGAAATGTTTCCCTGATATGGAGACATCTTCACGATTTGAAAAACACTGCAAGGGAAGAAGAATGAAAGACTCCAAAAGATATGCAAAGGTTCAAAACTAGATGAGAGGACACTGCTTGCCATCAGGCCCTCCTTCTAGCACCAGAAATGTTGACGGTGCTGGACCCGCCAACATATCAAGGGGATCTCCCCGGTAAGAAGTCCCAATTATACCTCATACCATTTTGTGTAGGAGTCCCAACAGTGGGTCATAAGGTAATGCCTTGACCGCGATGTCGCACAGAGGCAAGTAAGATAACTCTGTCAGTAGCAAGGGTGTGACTGATGCAGTGAGTCAAGAAATGAGTATGAGAGGTTCCAACACTTCGAAGGGAGAGGAAGTTGAAGGTGAGTTCTAAGTTAAAATGGTTTAGTCCCAACTCGGCTAGGAACACACAACACAAAGGACATGCACAGCTTCCGGCAGAGCAGTCAACATGGATGCGGTAGTCACAACATGCAAGGTAAGATATCACGAACAACACTCACGGGTCAATCCGAGACAAGTGTGATGGTTGATATAACAAGGTTCATAGAAAGGTCTGTCTGATGTCCGACAGAGTAGTCAACATGGACGGTGATAACATTAATAACATATGCAACACATTAACAACAAGATTCATATAATTGCATACAAATCAATTCATATACAAGTACGTCAGTAAAACAACATATATCATTAAGGAAACCAGAGCAGTACAGCTATAATAACAACATATGTAGGAAAATGTGTTGGCTTTTATTATATAGAGAAGTGTAAGTCACAATCATACAATACACCATGTAAACCTTATAAACCCATCAGTGGAACATTACAGCCACATCTGCTTGCTCCTCCAAAGAGATGTACTAGCTCCGTGCAGTGGAGAAGCCAAGTTGCATTACAATACTATCCAAGCCTTCTTCAAGATAGTCTTAGTAGAAGCTTGGCTGACCAAAAGCCCTTACTTATGAGGGACTATTTATAGCAAAGGGTGGGGTGACCCTTGACATTCCCCTTTGTGACAGTTTAACTACCCTCATGACTCTTCACCTACTCTATGATTGTTACATCCAACTGTTGACACTCGAGTTACACTTGACATGACTTAACATTACAATGCACATGTACTCATGTGAGACAACATGGCTTGAGAAAGCCTTGCAAGACATCACTGGCACTCGGTCCACTGTGATGAGACCAACTCTTTAACATGCATGTGATGTGAAGGTGTTGAGTTGATGCCAAGCTTGGTCGTTCGTGATGATGTGCGTGCACCTCATGGTGACATCTTGCTGAAGCAAACTCTTGCCTCTATTGCAACCGGTGCATTGGTTCGGCCTATTCGTCCAACTCATCTTCTAACATGTGCATGGTCTTCTTGGGTATGGTTGAACTGGAAACACACTTATGCATAGTGTCTGTGATGATCTTAAAGTGTGTGTTGGTGGTCATGCACATCAACTTGCCGAAGTACATGTTTAGCCCCAGTTGGACTTGCTTCGTGTCTTCACCTTGGTGAGTGTGTTCAATGGGTTGGATTGCATGTGTACGCTCAACGACATGCATGCTGTTGGATCCCTTGTGTGTGATCAAAAACATTTCTCACCATATTTGCTTTGTGTCAGCTGTTGGGATAGATCCTTAACTCGTACTGGTGCAGTTTCATCTGTGAGTGCATGTTACACCCACTGTTGTTCCTATTCCTACTACAACTCATTTGACTATCTGTGTAGCTTCATGTTCTTCCTAAGTTGCTGCTTCAACACATGAACCTCCTTTTTTGATCCATATTTTTCCTTCACACGATCTTCATGTCATGTCGTCACTTCATAGCCTGAGTCTCCAAAGTTGCTTTCATTATCACTGGATCTACTTGATCTTGAAACTTTTCTCCGCCTCTATGTTATCAACAACCTTCCTCTTGCATTCACTATGTTCACTGCATTCAGTATGCTGCCTTTAGTTGTTGTTCGTGATGTTGCTTGTTGTGATGTTGTTGTTTGATGTACTTGTCCATGAACAACTTGATGTCTCTGTGAGTAGGTAAGCCCATGGACACTTGAACAACTGCATCCACAAGCGTGCTATGAACGGTGTCTTCATCTCGTCTCTCTTGGAAACGGTGTCTTCATCAGTCAAAAACCAAAATGAACATGAGGATTGACTTGCAACATACCTAGGTGAATAATCATGAAGGTTGCGCAATTTCGGCCAAGAGGCTGAGTGACAGGCTATCATAACTGTGCAAAAGGTAGTCTAGACTGGCTGCTGGATTTGCAAAATGCACAATCCAGTTGGGCAGTTGGTTGTTGGGATTTTCCAATGCACGATTCTAGCTGGGAGAGACTGCTGGCCCAGGGACATATTTGTGCAAATTTTTGGGCCAAACAGCCACTGACCTCCAAAAATGTGCAATTTAGTCACAGAGGCCAATGCTGAGCCATAATGCACAAATATGGAGAGGAATGTGAGCCTTCATTCTCTAGATTACGCATTGCAGCCTTGGTAAAAGTAGAGACTAGGCCAAGGTTGGCCCAACTCGCCGACGGGCAACTGAATGCAAGTAAGTCGATGAAATGCATGGAAACACTAAGTGATAGGAAAAGTGATAAATATTGCATGCAAAACATGAATGGAAGATTGAGAAAACATATCAACATGCATGTGGGTGAGGTAGTTCGTCGGTTGGGTGAACGCCCGTGCAAAACAATTTCATGCATGCGACAGTACTGAGATAGCAATGAAAATTGAAGCAGAGCTAGGGCAAGCTAGAATACATGTAAACGACAGCAGACATTCAAAGAAATCAAGAAAACAACACTCACACAAGCGAATATACAAAAAGCAACAGAAATGTAGCACAAGGCATGGGAAGCGATCTTACCCCAAAACAACTGAGCTGAATGTGACGACTTCTCCTAGATGTGATGTGGAATGTTAGAGCTACAAGGTTGGTGTAAGGAATGAGCTCTGCAACATCCGGTTGATTATTTTTGATAACATCGAGGTTGTGATGCGCATGCCACAAATCTAGGGGAAGCGACACTTGGAGGGAGGTCCTTGAATTGTTCCTTGCATGTAACCTCCAACTACTAAACATAGATCCCTAAGAGAAGGGATACCTGTGCATGCTTCTTTGGGAGAAGTAGTCTATGCATGCAAGTCTTTTTTTCTTGGCCCCAGAGGGAACCGATCAACTCAGCTACACATGCAAGCGACTGCTCGAGTGCTAGATAAGATTGCCCATTTCCAGCTAGGAGTTGGGCTAGTTGCCCAAGAAATTTTCCCAATTTCTTGGCAGAGTAGTTGATTGCTACCCAAATTTGCACAAATCTTAGGCTAAACAGCATTTTGTTGGGAAAATTTTCACAAATCCTGCTCAGAGGGTTGGCTGGCAGGATTGTGCAATCCTGGAGCCCAGCAGGCTGTCAGAGAGGATTGTGCAATTTCTAGAGGGAAGGTCGGTTGCCCTCCATAAATGTGCAATTTTCTAGGGGAATTTGCTCAGCTTGCAACTGGACCAAGTCTAGGTGAGCAGCCTGTGAAGGGAAAAGATCAAATTATGATTGACATGCTGCCTTTGAGCAGGAAAGACACTAAAACTTGAGGACTTAACAAACCAAGGCAAGATGCTGTTAAGGTTGGTGGGGAGGCTCCAAAAAAAGCTAAGGAAAAATTTTGGAGGGTGTTTGTAGCCGCTACAACACACTTTGAACAACTCCTTTGAGGAATATAATTGTGGAATTGAATTCCTTTTTTCAAGAGGACCGAAATCGATCTAAAGATCGTCAAATTTGGATAAGTAGAAGTGGAATTTTCAATTTATGTTTCTCTCATGTAAATTATTTAGGTCTGCCTCAACTATATGTCAGCTTAAGAAGATCAAAAGTCTTGTCCTCTCAACTCCATTGAATTGTATATATAGAGGAGCATTCTCTCTCATTTGAGACACGTCAATCAAAAGAAAAATATATCTCCGTGGCAGTGAAGATTAAGGAGGATAAATTCTGGTTATTATTCATATTTCCTTCCATAACCAAGACAAGAATATAATGAATCCCATACGAAACAAGTCACAACACATATATAATATTGTCCTTAACCATAGAGAAGAATTTCTTCCAAACTCAGACATGTTATGACAAACCCCTAACTAAAACAGTCCCAACAATAATCATAATTTATCCTCCTTAATCTTTGCTGCCACAGAGATATATTTTTCTTTTGATTGATGTGTCCCAAATGAGAGAGAATGATCCTCTATATACACAATTTAGTGGAGTTGAGGGGACGTGACTTTTGATCTTCTTAAGTCGACATATAGTTGAGGCCGACCTAAATAATTTACATTAGAGAATCATAAATTCAAAATTCCACTTCTCCTTATCCAAATTTGATGATATTTAGATCGATTTTGGTCCTCTTGAAAAGAGGAATTCAATGCCACAATTATATTCCCCAAAGGAACTATTCAAAGTGGAATTTGGACCTAGTTTCTATTTTTAACAAAAATAACCATCAATATCTTTTTCTAGCATTTGGGCTAATTCACAATAGTATGCTAAAAAGTGTCATTTCAATGTTTGGAAATTAGGATATATAAATGTGAGATATATAGTCTACATCTTTGGGTTATCTCCTTTTCAAATATGAGTTTTTTTAGGCTACATGTTAATTTTTTGAACTTTGAACTTTGAAGAAATTCTTGAATGGACTTGGGAATCCAACCAAGTCCTAGCACACGTTGGCACTCTCTAGTTGTTATTCCCTTATAGATAGTCGTACTTCTTTTGCGACTTGGGAAACCAACCAAGTCATTGAAAAAATAATGTTGTGTCTAGCCCAACATCTCCCTTTGTCTGAAAATGCTTTGTCCATCCCCTTATCAAAATAATAGGCATGCCTCCTACAAGCCCCATTCTAAAATTCTCCTAACACTTCATTCTTGGTACACTTGGAATTCATTGACACTCCCTTACACACACTCTTATTTGTTCATTTCCATGAATTTTGACATAGTTCTCCCCTGTGATGCACTGACACTCCCCAACACTCCTCGACATGCATTCACACTATATCACATGTGTTAGCATGCCTTTTTATTCCTTAGAACTCCCTGACACTCCTTCACTATCATACCCTCACAACTACCCTTATCTTTTTTGCAACATGGGAACCCAACCAAATCCCACCTCGACTACAACAGCTTGACCAAGTTACAATTACTACAACTAGATTATGCCTTGTTCACCTAAGAACTTCCTATAACTCGTCTTAGGCTACTCATGTTGAATCTCAACTCATAAAACCTGACATGTTATTAATACAAGGCTCACATCCAACCATGGTCGCAAAACAACTAAGAAACATAGTTTACACCTTGACACGCCATAACACCTGTCACGTCAGAAAATCCCTTGGCACTATGTGGCACGTGTTAGTATCCCCTGCATTCCTTGGCATGCTTTGACACTCCTTAGCACATCCTAGCACTCCCTAACACCTATCACACCTAGTACCCACTAACACTCTCTATCAGACTCTTATTCATTCATTTCCATGCATTTGAAACTAGTTCTCCCTTGCGTCTCCCTAGCACTTGGCCCTAACACTCACTAGCATGTGTTGGCACCTGGAATATCTTGGCATGCGTTAGCACTTGGCATGCCTAAAATTCCTTGTAACTGTCTATCATGTGTTAGTACTTCCTAATATTCCCTAGAACACCTTGGCACTCCCTAGCTGTCATGCCGTCATAGATAGCCTTACTTTTTTTGTGACTTGGGAACCCAACCAAGTCATTGGAAAAATAATGTTGTACCCAACCCAAAGTCTTCCTTTGTCTAAAACAAAATTTTCCAAGACTTATCACAACCATAGGCTTGCCTCTTACATCTCCTATTCTGAACTTTTCCTAACACACATTGTCCTTAGGACACCTATAATTCACTAAGACTCCTTAGCACACACTCTTATTTATTAATTTGCATGCATTTTGACCTAGTTATCCCTAGTGATACCCTATCACTCCCTAACACCCCTCATCATGCATTGACATTGTCTAGCATGTGTTAGCATGCATTTTATTTCCTTGTCATGCATTGATTCTCCTTAGATATCATACCCTCACAACTACCCTTACGTTTTTTGAGACTTGGGAACCCAACCAAGTCATGCGTCAACTACAGCAACTTGACCTAGTTATGGTTACTACAACTAGATTATGCCTTGTTCACTTAAGAACTGCCTATAACTCATCTTAGGCTACTCATGTCCAATATCAACTCATCCCACTTAACAAGTTACCAAGTCAAGGCCTGCATCCAACTGTGGTCATAAAATGGCTAAGCAACATAGTTTACATCTTGACATGCCATAACACCTAGCATGTCTAACAATCCCTTGGCACTATGTGGCACACGTTAGCATCCCATGCATTCCTTAGCATGCTTTGGCACTCCCTAACACACCTCAGCACTCCTGACATGCCCTGTTACTACCTAGCATATAACCTTGTCACTCCCTACTTAACACACTTGGAACTCACTAACACTCCCTATCACACACTCTTATTTGTTCATTTCCATGAAATTTGAACTAGTTCTCCCTTATGTTTTTGTGGAACTCCGTAACACTCCCTAGCACACATTGGCACACTTTAGCACCTGGGACATCTTGACATGTTGCCCTAGCACTCTAACATTCATTGGCGCTACCTAGCATACCTTTTCACTCCCTCCTTAGTACACCTAGAACTCGCTGACACTCCTTGTCACCCACTCTTATTTATTCATTTTAATACATTTGAAACTAGTGCTCCCTTTTGTTTCCATGGCATTACATAACGTTCCCTGGCATGCATTGGCACATCCTAGCACTTGGCATATCTTGGCATGTTTCCCCAACCTCTAGCATGCCTTAGAAATACCTAGCATACTTTGTCACTCCCTCCTTAGCACATTTGTAACTCACTGACACTTCCTATCACAATCTCTTATTCATTCATTTGTATGCATTAATTTGACCTAGTGCTCCCTTATGTTTCCTTGGTGCTCCCTAACACTTCCTAGCACATGTTGGCATAGCCTAACACCCGACACATCTTGGTCGCATGTCGCCCTGTCACTCTAACATGAATTAACGCTACCTAGCATACCATGTCACTCCCTCCTTAGCACACCTGGAACTCACTGACACTCCCTGTCACACACTCTTATTCATTCATTTCCATGCATTTTGACCTAATGCTCCATTGTTTTTCCCTCGCACTCCCTAACACTTCCTAGCACATGTTGGCTCAACCTGGCACATGGCACATCTTGAATGCATGCCACCCTAGAACTCTAGCATGAATTAGTGTTTCCTAGCATACCATATCACTCCCTCCTTAACACACATAGAACTCGTTGACACTCCTTGTCACACACTCTTATTCATTCATTTCCATGCATTTTTACCTAGTTCTCCCTTGTGTTCCCTTGATACTCCCTAACACTCCTTAGCACACATTGGAACACCTTGGAAGTTAACACATCTTGGTATGATTCCCTAACATTCTAGCATGCCTTCGCACTACCTATCATACCTTTTCACTCCCTCCTTAGCACACCTAGAGCTCACTGACACTTAATTTCCATGCATTTGAAACTAGTTAACCCTTTTGTTTCCCTGGCACTTCACCCTCACACTCCCTAACATTTATTCACGCCACACCTTGGCACCTAGCACATCTTGGCATGCCTATCATGCCCAAGAACTATCTAGCATGTGTTAGTACCTCTTGAAATTCCCCGACACACCTTGGTACTCCCTAGCTATCATTCCCTCATAGATAGCCTTACTTTTTTTGTGACTTGGGAACCCAACCAAGTCATTGGAAAAACAATGTTGTGCCCAACCCAAAGTCTCCCTTTGTTTGAAACTACTTTGTCCAGCCCTTATTTTAATTATAGGATTTCCTCCTACATGTCTTGTTCTGAACTTCTCCTAACACACTTTATCCTTGAGACACTTGGAATTCATTTATACTCCTTCGTACACACTCATATTTGTTCATTCCCATGCATTTTGACCTGGTTCTCCCTTGCAATGTTTTCACACTCCCTAACACTCCTCACATGCATTGACACTGTTTGGCATGTGTTAGCACACCTTTTCATTCCTTGGCATGCCCTGACACTCCTTAATTATCATTCCCTCACAACTACCCTTACCTTTTTTGGACTTTGGAACCCAACCAAGCCTCACCTCGACTACAACAACCTGACCAAGTTACGGTTACTACAACTAGACTGTGCCCTATTCACCTAAGAAATGAATATAGCTCATCTTAGGCTTCTCATGTCCAATTTCAACTTATCCCACTTAACAAGTTACAAGTTACCAAGTCAATGCTCACGTCCAACCGTGGCCATAAAACAGCTAAGAAACATAGTTTACATCTTGATATGCCATACTCTGGCACATCTACTAATCCCATAGTAACATAGTTAAAACCTTTACATGCCATAGCACCTGGCACGTCTACCAATACCTTAGCAACATAGTTTACATATTCTTAACTTGGGTGTTCTTCTTTTGTAAATGTGGCCCTTGACTATGCCATGAAAACCCTCCAAAACATTCTTAAATGATGGGCAGTCCTCTTCGTGTGTGAAGATAGTGAAATGTCACAAGTCATCCAAGATACCTCAAAATATTTGATTTCTTCCTTAGGGAATGTGAAAGATACCCTTAATAGAAAACATGCAGAAAAATATGTAGGCAAGTGCCCCAAATGTGAGATGTTTCCACTTGTGCAATTGTGCTTCCAAATATGTGAACTCAACAACAAAACACACCTTAAAATACATGAATATTTCTTTACATGTGAAAGGAAAAACAAACCTTACCCTGGTCTTCCTCCATTGGAAATTTGGGCCTTTAGTCACAATGTATCTTCTCTTCTTTGGAAACAGGAGATAAACAAGCTTTTAGATGTTTCTAAATGGAGTACTCTTCACTTATGTCCTTTTGCGTTATACCACATGATACAAATTCCAATTTACATATTCTTGACTATGGCATTCTTCTTTTATACATGTGACCCTTGACTATGCCATGAAATCCTCCAAAGTATTCTTAAAGGATGGGAGCACTGCTTCATGCATGAAGCTACTGGAATGTGACAAGTTATCCAAAATTCCTCCAAATATGTGATTTGTGCCTTGGAAAATGTTAAAGGTACGCTCAATGGAAAAACACATAAATATTTGTGGCCAAGTGCCCTAAATGTGATATGTTGCCACTTATGCAATTGTGCCTCCTTTTGATGCTCAAATTGGCAACCTAGTTGTGCAAGACTCACAAGGTGTCGCTTTGGGCCAACTCAGGGTTGTTGGCACTATCACCTCATCAAAAAACCCTCTCACTTTGGATTACTTATTGAATCTTGGGGGTATCCCAAAGCACAAATTTATGGGGTCTTTTATGTGACTAGATCACTAGAACTAAAAACCATCTTTACATTGGATCTTTCAACATCTTAATGATCCCTATCCTATTGACAACAAATTTTGTATTCATTATTGCTTTAATTGCAACACCTCCAGTAGATATTGATGGTGTTCATGAGCCTATTTATGGTTCTCTTCTTTATGGAAACAATATTATCTCCAATGCCACTATTCGATGACCAGCTACACAACAGGGACTTTATGAGAAAATAATTCATGTTGTTGACGTAGTGCCCATACAACACAAATATTCAATGGTCTATCATAGCCAAACACTCTATGAGGGGTTTCATAGATAGCCAACCTATGACAATGAGCTGCATTCTATTGTTGAAGCCTGTAATTAGTGGAAGAATTATATTCTACCAAAGGAAATGACCATCCACGCCAATTGCAGGCCTTTGCCTACTCTAGATAATCCTTGGGAGTTAGTGCCCCTGGATTTTATGCCATGTTTTCCCTCAACCAAGCATGGTAAGAGATGTGTTTTTTTTGTTGTTGATTGCTTCCTTAGGATGGGAATTTTGACACCTTGTAAGAACATTGTCACAACAAAATCCACTCATAAGTTCTTCTTTGAGCATATTTTAGTTCACTTTGGGTTTCCAAATACCATATTTCTTGATAGGGATAGTAGGTTCCTTAGTATTTTTTTGGTTTAAACTTTGGTCCATGATGGACATCAAGCTTGATCAAACTCACTACCTTCCATCACTAGATTGATAAATAAAAAATAGTAGTCAATAAGATTATTATAGATGGCTTTAGAGTATACAATTGTGAGCATCCACATACACGTGTTGAAAGCCTTCCATATTTTCAACATAAGTTCGACATAGCTCTTCATATTTCTATTGGCCACAAGCCTTTTTAGGCGTGCTTGGAGTCCTAACAATTGACACAAATTGATGTAGCCAGATTCATGGTATAACATATGAAGATACCTCCTATACTTGGAATGAGGTAAGTAAAGAAACTAATTCTGAGGAACGTATCCGACAAATTCAACAATGAGTTCATGATATTTTGTAGAAATTTACCAACTCAGATACACAATCCACTGGGTTCCACATAGCTTTAAGGTTGGTGACGAGTTATGGTTGGACTTGCATAATGGGGAATTGACAAACTCCCATAAGAATCTCATACCACTTTGATATGAGCTTTACACCATCACTAAAGCTATGGTGATAATTCTTTTAAAGATAACCATGAGGTAATTTATATTACTTCAAAAGTATTTATTAAAAAGATTTTTGCTTGATAAGGTGCATGTCTAGAAAAAATTCCTTTAAAAGAATAAAAGAAATGATCCCATCATTACTAACCTAAATTATTGTCATAAAATGATCCCACCATTACTAACGTAAATTATTGTGATAAATAACTACACAAGAAATTTTAAAAATTAACAATTTTAGAATTTATTCTATATCAAAATATGTAAATCATTGACTAAATTTGTTAAATATTACACACGCTCTCCTATTATTTATCTTATTACTAAATTTTTAAAATATTATCACTTTAATATTATTTTTCTTATGACTATTTTTTTTAAATATTATCACATTAATATTATTTCTCCATTCTACAAGTTCGAGAGCTTGTGTATGAGAAGACCATTGCAGGTGGGCCATATCTCTGCCTTGCTTGTTTTACAGTCCTCTCCACCTTGGATTTCCATAACCCAACACGTTTTTCTGTCTATTTAGGGGATAAAATTTCCTCAGACAATGCCAAGGGCAGGGGGAGGAAGATGCCGGTTGAACCCATGACTCTTGCTATCGATTTCGCCCTCAAACCATACCCAGATGCAAGCATAGATGAATAAGAAGGATTAGATTTGAACCCCACCATCATGGCTATTGTGACGGTGTTGTTGAACGAGTTGGGGGTTGAACGAGTTGGGGCGAAAATGTGAATCGATATGGATTGAGGAAAACTCCACTACGTGTTTCCAAAGAGTTCAGTAATGGAACAAGAGGTATGCATTTAATAGGCTTGTTTCTTTGTACTTCTATGCATACTTTTTGGGTGGTGTATATGTATATGTAT
>APFE030963738.1:77985-105155 GCA_000404065.3 Pinus taeda | reverse complement strand
ATATATTCAATTGAAAATTATCTTTCCTCACATCCCCTGCATGCGTTCCTACTTTTTTCACAATTGTTCGATCAGGTTCAAACCCACTAGGGAAAGCACAAACAAAAATGGAATCAAGGGGAAACACTGCGGCCATTAAAACTGATAATTGATTCATACCTTGTTGAATCATGTGACTTAAACTGCATGTACAAATTTAAGTGCTAACCTATGCTCATAGTTGGGGATGTGGGCATCTCTCATCTCTCCAGAGCACATGATGACCACAAAATCTCATTTCATGCATACATCCAAACATAAATTCTCCATATTTTATATATGCAATAATACCTTCTTCCTTTGTGGGTGAGTACCATGTAAAACTTGGATATATTGATATCAGGGTATGCATAGGCTGTTACCTTTGTCATATCTAGTCTGAAAAGGAGTAAGGGCACCTCATCGTCTTTTATGTAAGGATGTCTAATACCATTTCTATCCCTGTTGTTGAAGATTTAATGTAGCTACAAAAGGTATGTTTTATCATTGCAAATAATGTACCCATCGAATTTGGTATGATGCTATACAAATATTTAGAGTGACAAGTCCTTTTCCCTTTTGGGGATAGAATGACTCATTCATCAGGATAGTTGATCATACATAAGTGTAAAACTTTCGATTCAATTCATATTTTTCGATATGGATGTTCATCTCATTCAAAGTGAGACCAACTCCATGTTCCTCAAGTGCTGAAACAAACTTTGGAGCAAGCTTAGCCAATATAATCCGGAAATCAACCAAGCTTGTTCTAATTTCATATGCATGGTATCTGAACATATTTTTTTCCATTTTTGGGACCTTTTCAGTCATCTTCTATTATAAATAAAAAATTAGTTTGTTGGATGTGATCTATTATTTACCTTGTAAAGAGTTCTATTTTTCTTTTTGAACAGTACACCTACACAGACATACATGCATTGGTCTTTGAGGTGTTTGAGTTATCACGTGTTTCAATGGTGAGTAATAAACTTTTACTATGAGTAATAATTTTTGTATTGGCAAGAGTTTTGTTTTGATTTTATAAGGGCATTGGAGACATTTTTCCAAGATGGCAGAAATTTTTCTATTTCTATTATAAGTAAAAATTTAGTTTGTTGGATGTGATATATTTTTTACCTTGTAAAGACTTGTAAAGAGTTATGTTTTTCTTTTAGAACAATACACCTACATAGACATACATGTATTGGTCTTTGAGGTGTTTGAGTTATCACATGTTTCAACCTTTAATGTGAGTAATATTTTTTTTGTGTTGGCAAGAGTTTTGTTTTGATTTCAGAAGGGCATTGGAGTCATTTTTCCAAGTTGGCGGAAATTAGAGAACCATTTTCTGTGGAGCTTGAAGTTGTAGTCTTTAGTTAAAGAAAAATGCTCAGAAAAATGTTTTTCAAGGCATTTTAATACTAACCTTATTATTTTTGTTATGAGAGTCATCAGAAACAAATTCATGGATAAGTTCTATTATTGCATAGTGGTTGGAAATTTAAAAATATCTATCACCAATGTACATATATGCTACGAGGATGCACTAAAGTAAATTAAATGTTGCGATTTTTCCTTTAGAACAATACACCTGCACAGACACATATGTATTGGTCTTTCACATGTTTAAGTTATCACATGTTTCAACTTTTACTATGAGTAAAAATTTATGTGCAAAAGTTTTGCTTTGATTTCAGAAGGGCATTGGAGTCATTTTTCCAAGATGGCAGAAATTATAAAACTATTTTTTGTGGAGTTTGAAATTGTAGTCTTTAGTTAAGGAAAAATGCTCAAAAAATGTTTGTCAAAGCATTTTAATACTAACCTCATTATTTTTGTTGTGATAGTCATCAGAAATAAATTCATGGATAGGTTCTATTATTGCAACAATTGTTGGAAATTTAAAAATATCTATCAGCAATGTACATGTATGCTACGAGGATGTAGTGAGGTAAATTAAATGTTGTGGTTTTTCCATTATAACAATACACCTGCACAAACATACATGTATTGGTCTTTGACATGTTTGAGTTATCACATGTTTCAACTTTTACTGTGAGCAATAATTTTTGTGTTGGCAAGAGTTTTGTTTTGATTGCAAAGGGCATTGGAGTCATTTTTCCAAGATGGTAGAAATTAGAGATTTATTTTCCATGGAGCTTGAAGTTATAGTCTTTAGTTAAGGCAAAATGCTCAAAAAAATGTTTGTCAAGGGATTTTAATACTAACCTTATTATTTTTGTTGTGACAGTCAGCAGAAACAAATTCATGGATAGGTTCTATTATTGCAACAATGGTTGGAAATTTAAAAATATCTATCAGCAACGTACATGTATGGTACGAGGATGCAACTAGTTAAATTGAATGTTGTGATTTTTCCTTTAGAAAAATACACCTGCACATACATACATAGACATAAATTTATTGGTATTTAACCTGTTTGAGTTATCACATGTTTCAACTTTTACTATGAATAATAATTTTTGTGTTGGCAAGAGTTTTGTTTTATTTCAAAAGGGTTTTGGAGTCATTTTTCCAATATGGCAGAAATTAGAGAACTATTTTATGTGGAGCTTGAAGCTGTAGTCTTTAGTTAAAGAAAAATTCTTAGAAAAATGTCTGTCAAGGCATTTTAATACTAACCTCATTATTTTTGTTGTGACAGTCATCAAAAACAAATTCATGGATAAGCTCTATTATTGCAACGGTTATTGGAAATTTAAAAATATCTATCAACAATGTATATGTACGGTATGAGGATGTAGTGATATAAATTAAATTTCATGATTTTTCCATTAGAACAATACACCTGCATAGACATACATGTATTGGTCTATGAGGATGTAGTGAGGTTAATTAAATGTCGTGATTTTTCCATTAGAATAATACACCTGCATAGGCATACATGTATTGGTCTTAGACGTTTTTGAGTTATCACATGTTTCAACTTTTACTGTGAGTAATAATTTTTGTGTTGGCAAGATTTTTGTTTTGATTTCAGAAGGGCATTGGAGTCATTTTTCTAAGAGGGGAGAAATTAGAGAACTATTTTATGTGGAGCTTGAAGTTGTAGTCTCTAGTTAAGGAAAAATGCTTAGAAAAATATATGTTAAGGAATTTTAATACTAACCTCATTATTTATGTTGTGACAATCATCATAAACAAATTCATGGTTCTATTGTTACAACAGTGGTTGGAAATTTAAAAATATCTATCAGCAATGTACATGTACACTGCGAGGTAAATGTTCTGATTTTTGCTTTAGAACAATACACCTGCACATACATACATGTATTGGTCTTTGAACTGTTTGAGTTATCACATGTTTCAACTTTTACTGTGAGTAATATTTTTTTGTTGGCAAGAGTTTTGTTTTGATTTCAAAAGGGCGTTGTAGTCATTTTCCCAAGATGGCAGAAATTAGAGAACTATTTTATGTGGAGCTTGAAGTTGTAGTCTTTAGTCAAGGAAAAATGCTTAGAAAAATATTTGTCAAGGAATTCTAATACTAACCTCATTATTTTTGTTGTGACAATCATCATAAACAAATTCATGGATAGGTTCTATTATTGCAACAGTTGTTGGAAATTTAAAAATATCTATCAGCCATGTAATGTATGCTACGACATTAAGGTCACTATTTATATTATCTCGGTGGTTTTGGAATAGGGCTTCTGAAGCATGATGCTCCAACCCTTGAATTCTGTAAACAATGCAGCCTTTTTCTTCTTACAAGGGCTCTATTATTTGTAGTAGTCCTAGCCTATGTTTAAGTTTCCATGTCATCCTCAACAAGCAGCTGAATACTATTATATAAGGTCAACAACTTTTTGTTGTATTTCAGCTTTTTGGGCAAGTGATTCAAGGTCTGTAGTCAAGATGTGATAATATCTTCTAGCTGCGGCCAAACTACAGGAAAAAGTCCCATACAAAACAAGTCACAACCCATATATAATATTGTCCTTAACCATAGCGAAGCAATGCTTCCAAACTCAAAGCCCTATTATGACAAACCCCTAACCAAAACAATTCCAACAATAACCAAAATTTATCCTCCTTAATCTTCAATGCCACATAGTTATCTTTTTCTTTTGATTGATGTGTCCCAAATGAGAGAGAATTCTCCTCTATATATACAATTCATTGGAGTTGAGGGGACATGACTTTTGATATTCTTAAGCTAACATATAGTTGAGGCCGACCTAAGTAATTTACTTGTGAGACACATGAATTCAAAATTCCACTTCTACTTATCCAAATTTGATGATCTTTAGATCGAATTTGTTCCTCTTGAAAAGAGGAATTCACTGCCACGATTATATTCCCCAAAGGAGTTGTTCAAAGTGGAATTTGGCCCTAGCTTCAAATTTTTAACAAAAATAACCATCAATATTTTTTTCTAGCATTTTGGGCCAAGTTCACAATATTATGCTAAAAAGTGTCATTTCAATGTGTGGAAATTAGGATATATAAATGTGAGATATATAGTTTACATCTTTGGGTTATCTCCTTTTCAAATCTGAGTTTTTTTATGCTACATGTTAATTGCTTGAAATTTGAACTTTGAAGAAATTCTTGAATGGACTTCATAAATACTCGAATGAGTGGACTTCGTAAGGCAGTGGTACCATAAATTGTGTTATTTCAAAGATTTAACTTCCATATTTTCACAAAATACAATGTCCTCAATAAATACTTATATTTATAGATACGTATGTTTAGGATTATATGTGTTGCAGTGTTCCTTTATATTTTACTATAATCTTGATGTTGACAAGATTTAGTTGACTTGTTTCATCAATTGCTCATAGAATATGCAAAAGGAAATGATTGTCAAAATGTAGTAAAAATTGCATTTCTCCTGATTTATTTTTTTTATTGTTCATGATAGGATAATCATGTTGTAGGAATGAGTTATCCTACAGTCTGTTTCAATTTTTGGATTTTTTTTTCCTCCCATTTTTTTATAAGGATGTAGATTTCATTTTCATGTTGATGGTTTTTGCATGTCTCTTATCTAGCCCAAAATGTTGGTAATGGAGTGGATCTTGAGAAGTGGTCATGGAAACAGACTCTATCAAAGGCTAATGTTACAATACCACTTCCACTTGTTATCAGAAAAAGTTTAATGGTCTGTGACATAAAGAAGAGTTATTTAACGACAAGGTTGAAAGGGAAACCTCATGTCTTAGTTGTAAGTCATTTATTTGTGTTTCTTAGTTGTAAGTCATTTGTTTGATTTTGAGCTTTATAACATCAATTATTTCCTTAATCCAATATGCATGGCCTATATTTCTCACCCGATGTTAGTTACTTGACATGGTTGATATAACATTCAATTCTAGGCCACTTTTATTTTAAGTCGGATATTTTATTGATTAAAAGGATGTTCATATTTTGATTGGTTTCTTTGGAGCTTGATTTAAAAAAGTTTTGTAGATTCCACGTGGATGCTATTTTTTCAAGGTGAGCTCTTTGCACCAGTAAGGTCAGATAATTCCTAGAACATAGGTATACAACAAGTGCATCTTTGGCCTTTGTTGTGTATCTGTTATTCTTTATATCATTGATGGATGGTTATTGATTGATGTAAAAAAGAGGATGGGAAGCTCCCACCAATTCTCTTGATAAAACAAAATCAAATGGAGTGGTAGAATTGTGTTTTAAAAGGTGAGCCAGAAATCAACACTTGAAAGGTAGAACTTGAGAATAACAAGTTATTTGATCTAGATCTAGAGACACAACAGAACGTGGAAAAAAAATGATGGTATTGACGAGTCTTCCCTGCAAATAAGCTCTAACTATTAGACCACTGCCCAAATTTCAGTGATCTGCAATGAAAATAGTGACTCTAACTTTATTTGTATGAAAGCGACTTTGGCCATTGTCCTGTTCCTTTCCTATGAATGCTTTTGATTTTCAAACTCCAACTAGTTTATTGTTAAACTAATTAAAGTTTTGATGACAAACATATAGTTTTCAAAGCTCTTTTCTAAATCTATTTTCTAGCAAATTTGTCTTTTTACTTTAGGTACTATATATTTCTACCATGTGACATATGCTATGATATAATTGCCTAGATAAATAGACAGAAGCATTGTACAACATAGTCTTTTTCAAATCTAAAGAAATAAAATTTCCAAATACAAAGTTTATTAATTAAGAACATATTTTGGAATTCTTAGCCAAGTTATGATTATATTTCATGTTGAAAATAGCAACAAGAAATGCTAAATATAGAAGTGTTGAAAATAGCATTGTTATAAATAGCATTTCAGGATACATTCCAATTTTAGTTAGTCCCTGAATTAAAATTGAGAATTAAAATTCGAATTTGATCTTAGCAACTGTTTGAAAAATAAATAATTAATTCATCTTGAGAAATTAGTTGGAGAAATTCAAACATGAAGTCTATGTGAAGACATGCAACAGTTTTCGCTTTGATTGAGGAAGTTATCCCTTAATTAAAGTGATTAGGATGAGTTTTACTTTGAGTTGTAATTAGTTAGCTTAATTGACTGAGTTAAGTCCAGTTAGATTAGATCCAACAGTTTGTGGAACTGATTGTGAGTTCAGTTAGTTAATGCATGCATGCATGTAACTACTGTACTTCAGATAACTAAATATTCTCTCATAAATAACTCATGCATGTCAGTTCAGTCAGAGACCCAGTTGAGATCAGATGATGGGACAGTGTACTATTAGTTGCAGGAATATTCCATTGAGGATATCTTTTGCATGAAGAAGGAATTCATTCCTTGGAGATTGCACAATTACTTCTGAGTTTGGTGGGTTGTGTGAGAGGTGAATTCACACGGGTGGCAGCCAGAGGACCCAGAAGAAAATGCACAAGGAAATAGGAGGCTTGGAGGAGTAGAGGAAGGCATATGTTGTGTCTATTTAGTTTATGAGCAGCATTGAGGGATTGTACTGAGAGCTGGATAGCTTGTGAGCTAAAGCTTTGTGTAATCCGGAGATATTTTCCACTTGTACGATAATACAGATATCAGGGGTTTTAGCTGAGGCTTTCCCCAAAGTATTCTTCTGTGTTCATGTGTGACTTATTTCTCATTCTCTATTATATGTGTTCTATTTGATCTTTCTCAAAATCAATTAAGCTTCCGCAAGTTTGTTTGTAGAAGTAGATCAAATATTTTGTTTTAGTATATTGCATTATCAGGTGATCTACAATGGGAATTTTTACATTTTGGTAGGGGATTTTGTGTACATTGATATTGTGTTGTCTCTTTGGTTTCTGTTAGGTAACAATGGTTAATAAGGAATGTGTTCTTGAGGAGCAGACACACATCTTATTCTACTATCGACATGGATCTCCACGGTTTTCAGGCAAGGCAACAAAAACACAGATGTCAGTGAGATCTCCAAAGTATGTGTTGGATGAATTTAATACTAGTGATGATTTTGATTCCTTGTGAGATAAAGAATGTCACAAATGAAATTCAAATAAATAGAAGCAGCTCAAGAATGAAGGTGAAGCTATTGCTTTCTGTCCAAGTCGATTTCTTTTATTTGTTGGTTGCTGCCATGTTTTGAGTGCGGACTTGTGAAATTCGAAATTGCATGTTGGTTTATGTAAAGGGGATATATATATTATATATATATATATATATATATATATATATATATATATATATATATATATATTATATATATATTATATATATATATATATATGTTTTCGTTCATGGTTTCCGGAGATCCATGTTAGATTTGCATAGAAATTTAGATATCATTCATATATCTAAACACCAAACAACAACAACATTGAGATTTTTCTTTCACTCAACCTATAACATATTGCATTTGTCTTCATCAATGTTCTTCTTCCATATTCTATCCACTTATGACATTTCCTTTGCAATATTTGGTGCATTTGCTAGTTATAGATCATTTATAGATTATAAATGTCTTCAGAGTTTCACTTCTAGTTGAGTATTCAACTGAACATATTGATTCTCTTATACATAATTATTTTTCCCTTCACCCACTTTTCATAACTTCCATAACCATTAGGTAGGGACCTGTAGCTTCGATGTTGCTTTGCTTATTTAGTAAAATATTGTCGAGACTTTAATTTATTGAAAGTTGTAAAATTTACAATTTATGAAGTTTGAAGGTCTAATTTTTAAAAGTCTAATTCTCTAAAGGGTGCTAGCTCAATGGAAGAGCTCTTGCTTTACAAGCAGGAGGTTGGTGGTTCGATTCCATCGTGCCCTGACATCCATATGGAATGGTGACAATCAATTTTCGGTGATGGAGGCTCTTTTGACCATCACCAATGAGCTTTGGTGACATTTTTTGACCCTCACCAAAATATGAAATGGTGATGGCCAATGAACGTCACCATATATACACATCAATAGTGACAACCCTCAAAGGTCCATAACTATAAATTGTTGTTGTTGATATGAAATGGTGATAGTCGATGTCCATCATTATAGTCATTATTCGTGACGGACCTTGTATGTCACTACAACACCTATACTTCTGAAAATGTGGCTTTTGGTGACGGTCAACAAATGTCACCATATATATGCACCAATAGTGATGGCCATGAAAGATCCATCACGATAAATCATTGTTGTTCATATGAAATGGTGATGGTTACTATCCGTCATTATAATCAATATTCATGACGAACCTTGAATGTCATCATAACACCTATACTTTTGGTGACGGAGGTTATGGTCCGTCACCATTGCTCATATGAAATGGTGGCGGTCACTATCCATCATTATAAATCATTATTGGTGACGGACTTTGAATGTCACTACAACACCTATACTTTTGGCGATGCCACCTTTGGTGACGTTCAGTTTTTGGTGACGGAGGATATGGTCCATCACCATTACTCATATGAAATGGTGATGGTCTCTATCCATCATTATAAATCATTATTTGTGATGGACTTTGAATGTCACTACAACACCTATACTTTTGGTGATGCTGCCTTTGGTGACATTCAATTTTTGGTGACGAAGGCTCTTTTGACCGTCACCAATGAGCTTATGATGACATTTTTCGCTCCTCACCAATGTCCTTTTTTCTTGTAGTGATCTAGGACTCTTCAACACATCCAGCTTAGCTATCCATGGGTAACTAGCCTCAACTTGTCTTTTTCAGCATTTCTATCACTTTTTGTCTATTCGCTTGTGTGAGTGTCATTTGCTTGATTGCTTTGAACACCTACTTTTGTTCACATGTATTACAGCTTGTCCTAGCTATGTTTCAGTTTTTGTTGTTATCTCACTACTATCACATGCATGAAACTCTTTTGCATGGACATTTGCCCAACCGACGAACTGTCTCACCCACATGCATGTTGATCTGTCTACTGAATCTTTCATTCATGTTTTGCATGCACTTTCAATCACTTCTACTATCGCTTAGTGTTTCCATGCATTTTACTATCTTAGTTGTTTTTAATTGCTCATTGGCGAGTCCAATCATTCTTGGCACAGGCTCTGCCTTCACCAAGGCTACATTGCGCAATCTGGGGAAGGAAGGCTCACCTTCCTCCCCAGAAATGTGCATTCTTTCCTAGCACTGGCCTCCAAGACTATTTTGCACATTTCTGGAGGATAGTAGCTACTTGGCCCAAGATATTGGGTAAATCTATCCTTGGGCCAACATTCCTTCCGAGATGGAATTGCGCATTGCTAAATCCCAACAGCCATATGCTTGACTGGATTATGCATTTTGTTGATCCAGTAGCTAGTCCTATCTCCTAGACAACCTAGACTACCTTTTGCATAGCTCTGGCAACAAGCACTCGGCCTCCCACTAAAATTTGCGCAATATTTCTCATCAGTTCCCAAGGTAGTTGTTGTGTCCTTCCCAGATTTTCTTTGTTTTCACTGACATATTTCATGCCATGCATGTTGCTTGTTTCCAGATCTTTCAACTGTTCATCTATCTCAATGGCTTCCAAGAGAATAGGATCTGATGACACTAATGGTATTGCTGCTGGAGCAACAACTGTGAAGGTGTCCTCTAGTTTGCCAATCTACGAAGATACAAAGTTGTATCTAGACAAGGACATCAAACTAAAGTGGCAAGAGGTGAATAAAACATTTTTAGACACTTTTGGGGAAGACCTCAAAGACCATCAGGTGTACGTGAATATTCATAAGTTCGGCATGTACCGAATTGCATGCAGATACCCCACATTCCCATGCTCAAACATGATTCACTGGATCGTCTCTCACACTGACACCGAGACGATGACCTTAAGCAGTGCCAATGGGATGAAGCATGCAACCTTTTGGGCATGATATTAGGACAAGATGTATTAGATATTTGAGCCCATGACTATCATGACTCCTCCATTCAACTTCCTCAACAGTAGAGCCCACTCCAGAGATATTCTAAAGGATTGGGTAAAGGAGCCAGCTCACTTCAAGATCACACCCAACTAAATCTGTTATCACTCCAAAATTTCTTCAAAGTTGTCAGAAAAAGAAATGATAGAGGTAACCACAAACCACTTTTGGAGATCATGACCTAGCCTTCCTAATCTCATAAAGGGCTCTCTCTTTATGATTTAAGTTTGTTTTAGTTAATTAATTTTAGGTTAGTTATGATTTTACTTGGGTTTTTTATTTGAATTTGGGTGGTGGGATCACTTACTTAGATGAAAAGGGTTGCCTTTTACCATTGGGCTATGGGGTCAAATGTCAGACAAACAAGACTAGATTAAGTTCTAAAAACAGTGTCTAGAGAAAAGATAGAGGAGTTACTATAGATCTCAAAGGCTTGAAGGTGAAATGGTTTCCAATCGGATCCAGGGAGAAATTAAGGGTTCCCTAGGCCGGATCATGAAGAACAATGAAAGAGGTCAATCGTGATGGGAGAGAAATTAAAGATTCTCAAATCTGGGTATCAGAGGAAAACATATAAATGACTAAGTGTGCAAAACAGTGTGTACTTAAACAAATTCTGAGTTAAATTTCCAGTTAATTCATTCAAATTTAGATAACAATTAAGTCTATGAAACACATAAGAAAGTAACAAAATCAGACAAAGAAGATACTTCACTACAATAGCTCATCTCATGAATCCTCTAGTGAATTTTTTTTATTACTTGCTCTAGTATGTTGACTTGAAATCTAGTATAATAACCCTTAGGTTTACAATCAAAGTAACTCTAAAAATGTATAGCAATCCACCCTAAATACTTCGAATTATGAAATATATATACAAAAGGAATTTACATAGTATCTCAAACTGCCTTGAGAACTAATCTAGGAAAAGGAATATCTTCATGCAAGAATATAGAGACAGCTATTGAACTATTGTTTGTTGTCGCTATTATTTTGGTTCTATTGGCTTTTGGTCTCTAATCTTTTGCCCTTTAAGCTACTTGGATGTTTGGTCTTCATGCTGGATGTCATATTTACTTATGAGCTTTCATTTGATACACTTTCCTCTGATACACTTTGACCTTACCGACTTGTTAATATCCTTTACTGTGCTTCTTACTTTTACTGTACATTTCAAACTTTTACTGTGTATTTCAACAATAAATCATTTAGTTTTTTTCCATGTATCAACATTTGGTAGTTGGATATTGAGCATCTTTCTGTATACTTGATCTGTTTGTCTTTAAACTGTATGCTATGTCTGCCTCCTCTATTTTAACATTTACTGTCTCTGTGCAAATGATTTCTTCTTTGTTTTAACCATTACTATGTCTGTGTAAATGAGTTCTTCCTGCTTTATGATAATTGTCTTTTTCTTCTACATCAAGGCTTTGGAACACATTTTCCTTGCGAATCTTGGAGTAAACAGTTTTTGGAACTAGTATCAAAATTGTTTATCCAAGTTCCCATTCTTCTAATTACCTGCAAAACACAACAATTCGTTAATAAAATCTAGGTTTGAGAGGAGGTGACTGAAGGTTGTATTTGAATTGGGAAGAACTATGGATGGAATTTGGAAGGTGTTCAGGAGGTAATCCATGGTGAAATCCGGTTGTAGAGGCTCAAGATGGCATAAATGGCTAAGGCAAGTTTTCAGTGAAGAACAAGTAAAAAGAGAAAAAATGACCGTATTTGGCATTTTAACGGGTAACGGCTAAAATTGGTGCTAAAATTCATAATATGAATGGTGATGATTTTGGCTTACGTGGGGAGTTGGTTTTAAGGCTCATCACACTGCTTTTGGCCATTGGGCAGTATCTTTTGGAGAGCATGCAAGTTAGTGTGGAGCTACCATGAAGCCAAAAGGGGCCCAAGCAAAACCACGAATCTTGTGTGCTCTCGAGCCTTTAAAGCTTGGAAAAGAAATGAACACGATATGGATGCACACCATTAGATCTGGGGGTGATATATCTAACGGCTATCACATGGTCAAGAAGAAAGAAGGGCAATCAGGCGGAGATTAGCGAGGCTCAGGGGATAATTACACTTAATTTGTAATTATTTAATGAATAAGTGGTGCAGGTTAAACGTATAATGCACGGGTTTATGGAGTGGGAGCAAGGTTAACTGCGGTGGGGTTTATTTAACCACACCACGGGGGTGATTTAAACTTGTTTTATATCGAGAAAATGTGATTTTTTGGAGTTATCTTTATAAAGTGGGGTGAAACAAAACTTAGGATATATGGGGTTTTATGGGTTTTTATGGGGTTTCATGGGTTTTTTAGGAGTATGGCGGAGTTAATAAAGTAATGCGGGGGGGTGGGGGGGGGGGTGGAATTTAAACTTAGGATTAAAGGGGTTTTTAGGGTTTTTAGGGTTTTTTTAAGGAAAAGGAAAATTAATAAGGGAGGATGATCTTTAAAGGGAAAGGGTTGAAATTATTGAAACAAGAATAAAATGAGGGGAAAGGGTATTTTTTCAAGGGGAATGGGTTTCACACTAGGGAAAAGGGGTTTTGGGCTAGGAAATGACTTTGGAGGGTAATTTGCTAGGGAAATGTGTGAAACCAAGGGGTAAGGGCCAAAATGAAGGGAAAATGGTATTTTATTAAGAAATGATGGGATAATGGGGAAATTCGTAAGTATGTAGTGGGGGGTGAAATGAAATGAGAGGAAGTTAACTAAATCAACTTGTGAACATCCTTTCACTTTCATTACTTCTCTTGCACACTAAAACATAGGATTAAGCATAATAAATGTGCTTTTGCTTCAATCAACTTTGTACTTCTGCAAACTTTCTTCTACTTACTCTTTACTTATTTTAACATTTTTTCCACTTTATTGGGTGCATTTAAGCTAGCAGACCCTTTTTTTCCTTTTTCTTTTGAAAAGTAAACTATCTAATCCTAACCTTATATCTTCCAATGGCTCAGATTAAGCTTATGAGCACATTTTATTTCTCTACCTAACTATTGATCTACCAAGATTAAAGAGTTTGGCTAGATATTTATTCTCTATCTATAAACATGAAATTTAAAGCATGAAGTAGTCAAGATTAAACAGTTTGACTATCATGGGTTGCGGAATTTATGACAAGATGCACAACGATTATTTTGTACAGTAAAGTGAAAAGTAGTGACACTTAGACTTGCACACTTTCATGATCTGCTTTTGTTTGGGGTTCATATTTTTTCACTTTTTCAATATTTTCTTATCCTTTTTGTCCTTTCATATTTCTTTTAGGACATACACTCTTTACATTTTTTAATTTTTAATATGGAAAACATTTTGCAAAAAGAAAAGTATGTACAATATTACGAGACTAACCATAGACAATTCAAAATTATGAATCCTATTATTATAGGACCCTAACAAGATCTACAAGAAAAAGATATTGAGGAAGGCATACCAATACTTGGTCATATTCGCATCTCGACTGAGTGGCTAAGCAAGCACTGAAATCTTTCCTCAGAGTTGGGTGATCGCACTGGACCAACTAACTAGAGAAGGAAGACCATGCAACTAGTCTGACATACTCGCTCATCAGCTGAAGGAAAAAGTCACAAATGTTTAACAGTCAACTGAGGGTATGCATGTAGAGATTTATATGTCCTCTTACATTCTAGATGCAATCTGTGCCTGACACAATTTCCTAGGCTTGGAATAGACATGGTCACTGGCGGATATTGTTGTGAACGCGTATTTCAAGCTATTGTCCAAATGCAGCTTCAGAGGAGTGATCATCCAGTTGTCCGACCATTTTTCCACCCCATTATATAGGTTGATATTCGAACAGGATACACCCTACGTGTCAGAGGAAGTGATGAAGACATTGCAGATTAGTATGCCTCACTGTCCGGCACATTCGTCCGAGTGTTTAGAGTAGAGAATTCCCTACATGTTCTGCCAAAGTTTGCCTTAGATGTGCTTGTCATGCAAGAAGTAGTGTACCACATCTCAATAGGATTGATAGCTAGATTGTAGCGGAATAATAAGGCACCTTGGAATGCTCTTCCATTGTGGATTGGGTTATATGAGATCTGGAGTATCCAAAAAGCGGATGTTGAAGTAGAACAAATGAGGAAGTATCCTTTCAACCTCTGAAACTTCAACCCATATGACCCACATTGCATTGTGAAGGATCACTGCACAAAATTTTAGTTCAACTATATCCATGGAGCATGTCATTGGGCTGAGGAGGACTCATGGAGGTACTGCTACAATTCCTCTAAACCAAATGAATAGGTCAACTTCATCGTAGAGTGGTTAGCATAGCTACATGAAACAGCATCATGGAGAGCACCAACAGTAGCAGCAACAGCAGAGGCAGCAGAGCCAAACATACATGTGTGTGAGAAAGGGAAGAGGCAGATTGTCAACCGCATGGAGGAGGATCAAACTGCAAGTTTCAAGCAGATCTACTTGTAGAATAAGAAGCTATGGATATTCAAGTGAAAAGGTAGCAGCATGATAAGTGAATCATGTGAAGGTAGAGGGATAAGAAGATAATGGAAGAAGCATAGAAGGAGTTGCATGAGTTGAGGGAGAAACTCCAGAAAGAACAAGAGATACACCAATAGGAGAAGGAAGAGCAGTAGCAGCAGATTCAGCAAGGGGTGCATCATGTGCAGACAGATGAAGCAGTGCCTGTACAAGTAGTTGATTCATCTGAACAACTGGCATCAGGCGAAGAGGGTGAACCATCGTAGGGACAATACTTTGCTCATGAGATAAAACAGGCACTTGAACAGTTGGATGTAGACATGGAGAATCTGGAGTTGGAACAGGATATTGACCTCATGCCTCGCCATAAAGAGGTTGACTCACCCACTTCATTGCATCTTGATGATGAGAAATTATCAAATGACCAAGGGTGCACTGCGATCCTTGGTGGTCAGCTGGAAGGAGAGATGCACAACATCTCCTTTAACGAATCTCATCACAGAGTTGTGAAATCTCAGAGAGTACCAACTCTGGAGGACCAAACTTCCCCCTACGCAAGTTGAAGAACAAGTGATAGTAACTAATGTGGACAGGCATTGAGCTATTTTGGCTGATGCAACTAGAGTGTATGCCGAAGCCACTAGCTCAAGTGTTCATTTCCTCATAGTTGAGAATGAGCGAATGGTGAAGGAACTACAGGTGTCCAAGTAAGAAGGAGACTTGGTGACAATGTTTGCTTGAACTAAACTAAAGAAGAAAATACTAGATGAAGTATTTTCCCTCAATATAGTTATGGGAGCATTGTACTCCAATTTTGGTACTGTGCACCAAGTAGTCATCCAACTCCACAGATGGCATTAGTGATGTGCTAGAAGAGCACACATCTTGAAGAGCATACATGCTACTGTTGATAACATGAAATCATGGACAATGAAGTACAAGGGAGCCCCGCTTTACTTTCCAAAGATGATTAAGGCTAACGTGATCAAGTTGCAAGCATGTATCTGGAGTCAGATCCAGAATTATGAAGACCTACTGCAACTAATCACTAGCGTACATGCTTCCCATGCACAAGTATTCAAAATCATGGATGTTATAGTTCACACTTATGCAATCCCATCACTTGGGACTCTCACCCAAGCGAAGAAAAAGAACCAGGTCCAATAGGAGCTTGACTCGCACTTTGACGAGTTGATGCACACCGCCACCAGCCCAGACTTGCCTATCAGTGTAGACATCATGCGCAAGTACGTTGCTGGTCTAGCCACATTGAAGAAAATGATGTGCATGCTCTCAAATGAGTTGGACAGAGGAGCCTGAGCAATGTACCCAGATTCTATGGAGGCAAGTTTCAGGTTTCAGACGGATGTCAGATCAGAACACACAGACACTATCAAGTACTACCAATCTTGTCATCTATATGTCATTGTTCATCAACACGAGGATGTCGAGCCATTGGACTTCTATGGTTGTCTAAGTCTGAATGATGTCTATTTTGGCTTGTTCAAGCCACTATTCACATGGGTACATGTGCATTGTAATGTTGACTCATATCAAGTGTAAGTCAAGCCTCAATAGTGGATGTAACAATCATAGAGTAGGTGAAGAGTCATGAGGGTAGTTGAATGGTCACAAAGGGGAATGTCATGGTCACCCCACCCTTTGCTATAAATAGTCCCTCTTGATTCATTATATAGGCTTTTGGTCATCCAAGCTTCTACAAAACTATCTTGAAGAAGGCTTGAATAGTATTGCAACGCGCCTTGGCTTCTCCACTACACAGAGCTAGTACATCTCTTTTGAGGAGCAGGCAGATGTGGCTGTAACATTCCACTATTGGGGCTAGCAGGTTTAAATAGATGTATTATATGATTGTGACTTACACTTCTTTATATAATAAGAGCCAACACATTTTCATGCATATTTTGTTATTGTAGTTGGACTACTCCAGTTTCCTTAATGATATATGTTGTTTAACTTACGTACTTGTGTATGAACTGATTCACATGCAATTATATGAATCTTATTGTTAATGTGTTGAATACATTGTTAATATTGTCACCATCCGTGTCAACTACTCTGTCGTACATCAGACAGACATTTCACATGAAACTTGTTGTAACAACCGTCACACTCGTCTTGGATTGATCTATGAGTGTTGTACATGTTATCTTACCTTGTATGATGTGACTTTCGCATCCAAGTCGACTGCTCCGTGGAAGTTGTACATGTCCTTTTGTGTCGTGTGTTCCTAGCCAAGTTGCGATTGATCCCTTTCAACCTAGAACTCACCTTCACCTCATTCCCCCTTCAAAGTGTTTGAAACTCTCATACACCTTCCTTGACTCACTGCATCAGTCAGACCCTTGCTACTGACAGAGTTATCTTACTTGCCTCTATATGACATCGTAGTCAAGGCATTACCTTACGACCCACTATTGGGACTCCTACTCCAAACTGTTTGAGGTCTAATTAGGACTTCTTACTGAGGAGATCCCCTTGACATGTTGGTGGGTCCATCACCGTCAACACATCCTCAGGACAACATAAATGGATTTTGACTGAAACAAATATTTCACACTAGATAGAATCTATACCGAATAGGCAAGCTACTACCATAGTTTTCATTCAATTTTTAGAAAATATCCTTTCGAGATTTGGTATCCTAAGAAGAATTAGTTGGTGTGACATGTTATTAAATTTTCCTAAAATGAAGAATTTTTAAACTTACCACCGTCAAATGTGATTATCATTATCAAATATAATGATGTGATCGAGACATGAAAAAATGATTACGATTCTACCAGGTTTATTTTCACTTGTTTATTCTCAACCTGAGATTTCATGTGAAGGGAATCATTGTAGGATTATCATATAATGATGTTCTTGTTTCCTTTTGTGGTAAATATCAGTTAGGCTTCCAACATCGGCTTGAACAAATCTTAGTTTTCCTTACTCAATTTTTGTTCATTATTGTTATTAATTATGGGAAAAGGAAGTTGTTTGTGCAGGAAAGAGCCTAGAGATCCAGAACTCTTGGAAGCCATTGCAGAAATCGAAGAACAATTTCATCAAGAAGGATGGGATGACTTTTGTTTCAAATATGATATATTTCATGATGGAGTGGCTTGTGCAATAATCCCCTCAATTAGAGTTGGTATGCAAAATTTATGCCACTCAGAATTTGACCTTTCTGTTTTCACCACCATAATTTGAGAGGGTGCCACATCAACCCCCATAACTAATGGAAAATGGGTTAGCCATGTGATTATGATAAAGAAGATTCTATAAGAATCCATATTGTAACTCTGGTTAAGAGTTGAGGTAGTCAAACCTAACCACTAGTAGGCTATCAAGTTATGTTATAACCAGGCCACTAGGAGGAAAATGGGCTCATTTACTTTCAAGTGAATTTGTTCCATATATGAGAAAAATAGTAAAGATTGATAGGGAGAGAGAACAAAGAGAGGATTTTTGCACTATATTGTCCCATGAGAATGAAGCCATACCTCTTTGTACTCACAATCATTTTCAATTCAGAGAAAGAAAGTAGAGTGACCATGCCTTCTAGGTGGGGTTTCTCCTTAAATTGTTTCCCATGTTATATCCTATGTCAAATATTAGTTTGTGAGTTTTTATTTTATTTTTCTCTATTTTTACATAATTTTAATTTTCATTCATACACAATTAACAATAACCTACATATCTAGAAATTTAAAGAAAAATAAACACTAATAGTGTAGATTTCATATCTTTAAATACAATTTCATTAGATATGTTGTCTTGAATTGTCCAATGATTAGCTATGACAATTTATGGATTATATTGGTATCATCGTGGGCTTATTTGGTTATAGTTGTGATATTTGCAAGGGATATAGCTAAGCCAAAAGTTGTAAAACAATAATCATGGATGACGAATCTATGAATGACCCTCCCAATCAAATAGAGGAGAGGTTTTTGTGGCTAGAAGTAGAAGTTGTAGATATAATTTATAATTAGAATATCCTCATATGAGCCATAAAAAATAATCTCAAGCTACTCAGAGAATACGTGGATTCTAATGTAGGGTATAGATCATAGAGGAGATCAAGAGATTGGGAATAAATATAGAACCAGTAGAAGAAAGGACCCAAATTAGATTAATCCAGTTTGAGTGTCATGAACCATTCACAATCCCTGTTCAAAATGGAAGAAAATGTCAATATCAAGCCATGTCAAGGTGATATTGATGCTTTACATCTAAATCACTAGTTCCACAATTAGAAGTTTATTTAGGTGTCCATCATATTGAGGAACAACATAAGATTTCATTTTCACAATTAAAATTAGAGGGTCATGCCCTAAATTGGTGGGAAATCCACACATAGACCTTTAGGTTGGAGGGAGATCCTATGATGACTAATTCATAAGACTTTAAAACCCTCATAAACTCACAAATATACCCTATTGGGTATGTAGAGGACTAGTGGATCCGACGACACAACTTCAAGCTGAAGGAGGGGAAGAGTGTATAGGAATACACCACAAAGTTTAAAAAAATGGTCATAATGTTTGATATATACCAAAATAACTTATATGCACTTATTATGTATCTAGGGTGTCTACATATCCATATATGAAAGTAAGTGTTATTTTTCAATCCTAGATCGATGGACGAGGCTTGTGTACAAGCATTGTACCTAGAAAAAATAGGTGTGAAGAAAAGGAAATTAAATGTATCGAAATAGAAGGAGAAACATGAAACTTCTGAGGGGAAGAAGAAGTGGAAAGGGGGGGAGGGAATATAAAAATATGACAACACAACACACTAGTGCAGAAATCTTAGCAACAACTCCAACATTGACTTCCATATAGAGGAGAACTGTTGCAACTTTAATCCAAGGCTCACCCCAAAAAATAAAAAGAAAGACAATAAGAATAATAATCCCATGGCCACCAACTAGAAAAAAAAAAGTTGAAAGAAACTTGTATGTGGATGAGAATATTGTTTTTACGTTAGTGCAGAAGGAGGCGAATTTGAGTAGCCTTCAACAAAAGGAAGAGAAAGAAATGACCAAACTCTACCACATAAAGATACATGTCAAGAAGGCAAACATCAATGCTTTGTTTTACTCATGGTCACAAGAAAATGCCACTATAGTAGAGCTAATAAATAAATTGGGATTGGAAGTTCATGATCATCCAAGCTCATATCTAATGGGATGCATAAATAAGGATGTCAGAGTTAAAAGAACAAAATAGTGAAAAATTAGATTTTCTATTTGATCCGAATGGAAAATGGAATCTACCCATGGTATTCATCCACCCATGGAATTTACCCATGGTATTGTAAGTGGTATCCACCGATGGTATTCATTCACCCATAGTTATTTCCCATGGTATTGTATGTGACATCAACTGATGGTATTCATTCACCCATAGTATTTACCCACCCATGGAATTTACCTGTGGTATTGTAACCAAAAAAGGCTATAAGTAACAAGTCATGTTTTGTAAAAAGATAGATTGTCCACCACAATGTAGCCTTTACAATTATTATTTGTTTTAATAAAAAAATGTGGTTTTATTTACTATGTGTTCTCTCATTTTCTTTCTAACATTGCAACAGATCTTGGGGGCCTCCCCCCCAAGATTCATTTCAATTTTTTAGATCTTGGGGGCCTGCCCCCAACATCTAGATCAGTGGTATCAAAGCCAAGTTACAACTCCATGGGAATGAGGGTTTGATGCATATTGCAATTTCAATTTTTTTCATAAATCTTCAACAAACTTCATGCACGTGCTATGATCTCCATAGAGAACTTTCTTGGGTAAAGCAGGAAGATATTTTTTTTTCTAATTTATTTTTTGCAGGAAATTTTTGATGGCTAGTTTGTAGATCAGATCTGAAATTTTTGGTAAAAAAATTAGAAAAGAAAATAACATATCTAGATTCCTTGCGAAAAATACTCAAATTAAAAAAAAAAAAGGCCAAATCGGAGTCTAGATGAGGGAGATATCACTAGTTTAAAATCAAATGTGTTGTATAAATTTATCTAACAACAATTCGTGGACGGCGACTCTCCTATCATTTTTTGTAGTTTTTGTGCAGAATTTCATGAATATGATTCCTAAATTGAGCTCCTCTTGAAAACTCACCCAATATTAAAAAAAATGGGTCGCATCGGAGTTCAGATGTGGGAGATATCGCTGATTTAAAATCAACTATTTTTTCAGAATTTTTGTGACAGCGAAATAGTTGCAGCATGAATCTAAGTTTCCAGAGTGTCTCGATAAGGATTTCCAAGACGTGGGAAGATGCAGAATGATCATTATGTTTCTAAAAACATGTTATAATAAATATTTTGAGTTATATTGACCTATTTATGTCCATTTTAAATCTAGAACAACATTCAAAGCGGGTTCCCTTTGGAGACATGCACTCTCACCCGGCTTTAGTAGACACATGCTTCACATTCATCAGTTTCAACATAACAACATCTGACATGGGTTATTTGGATACATTCCCTCCCATCCCAGGCTATGGAGGTACATGTTACTTCATCAATGATCAACATCACAGTTATAGGTCAACCGCACAAAATCCTTTTCATCGAGGTCCATTTTCTAGACCACACATTGTTAGTATCAGAGTTGGCCACAAGCATTACAGTGTATCTCTATCCTTGGATCTTCATTTTTCATGGTTATGGGTCATCCAAAAATCCACACTTCATTAAATTCCATTTGTTAGGCTACGCACAGTTAGTACCACAATTGGTCACAAGCATTACAGGGTATCTCTATCCTTGAATCTTTGTTTTTCATGGTTATGGGTCATCCACAAACCCACATTTCATTGATGTCCATTTGCTAGGCTGCACACTATCAGTATCACAGTTGGTCATAAGCATTATAGGATATCTCTATCCTCATATCTTCATTCATCATGGTTATGGGTTAACCACACAAAACCCTTCTCTTTAGTGGCTCTTCATATTCAACACAGGCTTCTCAAGAGGGAAATTCACACAATGGGGACCATTGATTCTTAAGGAGGGAGGAATAATCCGAATGGAAAATGGCATCTACCCATGGTATTCATCAACCCATGGAATTTACCCATGGTATTCATCCACCCATGGAATTTACCCATGGTATTGTAAGTGGCATCCACCCATGGTATTCATTCACCCATGGTATTTTCCCATGGTATTGTATGTGAAATCAACCCATTCATTCGCCCATAGTATTTACCCACCCATGGAATTTATCTATGGTATTATAAACAAAAAAAAGTTATAAGTAACAAGTCACATTTTGTAAAGGACAGATTGTCCACCACAATGTAGTCTTTACAATCATTATCTATTTTGATTAAAAAAAATGGGTTTTATTTATTGTGTGTTCTCTCATTTTCATTCTAGCATTGCAATTTTTTAGATCTCAGGGGCCTCTCCCCCCAAAGATCCATTTCAATTTTTTATATCTTTGGGGCCTCCCCCAAATATCTTGATCACTATTAGTTTTGACTTTATTGATAAAGTAGAAATAGATTTGGATTCCCTTAATGTATGTAGAGTGGTGTTTGGAAGTCCCTACATGTACATGTGAGATGAAATATTCTTGCAGAGAGCCAACTACTACTAGGTTTTCAATGATGGAAAATCATTCACCATAAGCGCACACAAAGGAAAGTCAAAAAAATTGTTGGTAAGTGCTAACCAAGCCAAGAAGTTGATCAATTCTATCAAGAAGTATGTTTTACTATTTCAAAGAGAAAATAATCCTATGGAAGTCTTAGTAAGAGGAAAGGAATTCATGGAGGGGTGTACTAAGAAGAAAAACCAACAACTAGAAGAGTTTTTATAGACATACAAGGATGTGTTATGGGATCCTAAAGGGTTACCACCCAAGAGGGAAGTGGAGCACAAGATCTATCTATAACTAAACTCCCCATTTCCAAACATTGGGCTATATAGGCAATCTATTGCAAAAAAAAGTAAGGTCAAGAAAAAATTGCAACAACTACTAGAACAAAGTGCCATTTGACTAAGTACATCACCATGTGGGTCACCCATCATCATTATGTCAAAAAATGATTGGATTTGGTGTATGTGTGTTGATTACAGGTCATTAAAAAAAATCATGATCAAGAAGAGGTACCCCCTTCCGATAATAGATGATCTACTAGATCAGTTGCTGCAAGAAAAATACTTCAACAAGCTGGACTTAAAGTCTATATATCACTAGGTTCGAGTTAGAGAAGAAGACACTTGGAAGACCACCTTCAAAACTAAGAAAGTGTTGTATGAGTGGCTAATCATGTCATTTGGCCTATGCAACACACCAACAATATTTTTGAGGTTAATGAATGACCTACTTCACCATTTTATAGATTCATTTGTTATTTTCTATTTGGATGATATATTGGTATATAGTGCTACCTGGGAGGAGAACATCTCATATTCGATACAAGTGTTGGAGACATTAAGGAAGCATAAGCTACTATAAAATATCAAGAAGTGTGAGTTTGAACAGTCATCTTTGTTGTATCTGGAGAATGTGATAGGTGGAGTAGAGCTTGTGATAGATTCTACCAAGATAGAGGCCATCATGAAATAGATGGTGCTGACTAATATTCTATGATTAGGAGTTTCATTGGGGAAACATAATACATGAGTAAATTCATAACATCATTTTCAATGATAGAAACACCACTCCATGCCATAATAGCAAATGGAAAGAGTTTTCAATGGAAAAAGGGTTAATAGAGGTCCTTTGAGGAGTTAAGAAGAATATTAGTCAAGCACCAGTTTTAGCATTACCAAACTTGTAGTATCCTATTGAAGTGGAGACACATGTGAGTGGGTATGCTATGGAAGTAGTATTGATGCAGGAAGGGAGGCATGTATGCTACCATTCTAAATTATTTCATGGGGAAATTCTTAACTACCCTACCTACCATAAGGAGCTTTATGTCTTAGTGCAAGCTATGAAGAAGTGAAAGAACTATCTAATGGGAAAGGAGATAGTAATCCACACATATCATTAGCCACTATAGTACCTACAGGCCCACAATAAGATACAATAGACCAGGCATTATAAGTGGATGGGGTTTCTACAAAAATTTCATTTAGTGATAAAGTACAATAAGGGAAGCATAAACAAGCATGATAACATGCTTCTAAGGCAACCCACATCAAATATCACAGCTTTGTAAACTCTAATGCACATGGATTCATTCACCCATGATGCATACATAGAGGCATATTTAGAGGATGAGGACTTCATGGAGGTGTTTAAACAAATGCAGAACTAGATTCATGTGCATGATGGTGATACCATCATTGACTATGATATCTAGGATGAGTTACTCTACAAGATGGATATGCTATGTGTTCTTAAAGGTGAGCGATTGTAGCTAATTAGAGAGGCTCACACCTCCAATGTTGCAAGGTACTTTGGTGTAGGGAAGAGAATGGAAAACTTGTAAAGGTATGTGTATTGTCCCAAGATCCAAGAACATGTAGCCATGTTCATAAGAGGATGTACGATTTGTTGTACCAACACGCATAGTAACAAGAAACAAGGTCTATGTTATCACTCACCTGTACCCACTCGTCTATGTGAAAGAAATTCCATGGACTTTGTGAGAGGTTTACCAACAAATAGGAAGGGATATAACTACATTTTCGTGGTAGTTAACAAGTTCAACCAGATGTGTGTTCTAATATTCTATAAAAGTAACATCAGCAAGAAAGAAGCATCAAACTTTCTCTTTGTATAGGTATGGGTGGAGTTTGAGATAACTGGGAGCATCATTTCAAATAGGAACATAAGATTTATTAATGCATTTTGGATTACATTGTGGCAGAATATGGACACAAAGTTGAAGAGGTATACAAAATTCCATCCTCAGATAGATGGGAAAATGAATGTAGTCAATATTGATTTGGTGCATCTTTTGAGGGGTTACAATTAGAAACATCCAAAGACCTTTGATGGAAGTATATTATATATATAACACTCTTATAACAAGAAGTCCACACTTCTACTGGTAAGTCCCAATTTGAAACTTGTTTTGGATATTTTCCACCTTTACCTTTGGATTTTGCATATGGGCTAGAAGGAGAGGTGAGGGAGAATCTTATAGGGGATGCCTTGAGGGTTGAAAAAATCATAGAAAGGATAAAGAAAATCCATATATAGGTATAAGAGACAATGTAGAAGTCAAAGGAAAAATATAAGGTGAAGCATGATCAACAAAGAACAAATAAGTATTTCAAGATGGGGGATAGAGTATGGTTACTATTGAACAAGGATAGGCTACAGGATCATGCTAAGAAAATCAAGGCTTTGTCGTCCCTTTGAGATGTTTAAAAAGGTGGAAGATAACACCTATAGACTCATTATAACACCATACATGTGCATTTACTCAACTGCAAATGTGGTTAATTTGAAACTCTATGAATCTTCCATGCTAAATTAGCAAGAGGAATGAATCCTACCTTCTTTAGAGGATTTGGCACTAGATGCTCAAGAAAAGTTGATAGAATCATTAGGGGCTTTTTGAGATCAAAAATGGGCCTCTTAAGAAAAATGTACAGTGAAAATAAACTTTATAAAAACCAATAAGATTCAAGCTAATGATGTCAACCATGGGGGGTGATCCACCATTTTTAGAATAAAAAAGTAAAAGCGTTAAAAATAATAAAATAATAAAAACTACTTTTTCAACTCGTATTTTCAACTTATCTTCCTAAGGTTTCACTCAAATTTCAAGCACGAGTACTCGTTGGATGTAAAATTTAATTCCTCATCCAAGGAGTACCCATGTTTCATACTTTTCATGGATCCTACTATACGAAAAATGAGAAATACATGAAAAAAAAGTGATTTCAATCACATTTTTCATGTATTTCTCATTTTTCATGTAGCAAGGTCCATTGAAAGTATTCAACATGGGTACTCGTTGGGTGAGGAATCAAATTCTGCATCCAGCAAGTGTTTTCGCTTGAAATTTGAGTAAACCCATAGGGAGATAAGTTAAAAATACGAGTTGAAAAAAATAGTTTTTTTCTTTTTTCTTTCTTTTATCTCTCTAAAATTTGATGATGTAATCTAATCTTATTTTATTATTTCCACTATTATTTTATAATATCCTTAGGAGGCCCATTTTAGACCTCAAAATTCCCCTAATAATATATTTTCTCAGATGATATCTAGAACTACGAGATATGAGCCGCATGACCTTTGGTAGATTTGGTTGAAAGGACAAATTCTAAGAAAACCTAAATTGAATGCCTCAAAGAAGGTGGAGAAAAATTTTCCTCACTTCATTTAGTAGAAGATTTTAGGGACCAACAACCTCCCAAAATGGAGAGGTGTGATCCAGATTGAATCATTATACTGTTTTTCACCCATGTCGATGCTTTTAGAAAGGAAAAAGTGGAGGAATTAACTGATAGGACCATTTTTTTAGTGGGACATAGTATGGAAAATTGGGGTTTGGAGCCTTCCAAGAGCATTATGAGGCATCAAATGAAATTTTTTGGGGTTAAAAATTTTGCAATTTTGCATAAATTTTTTCTTCATATTCTACACATAGAGACCTTTCCAATGGCACAAGAATTCCTTCAATCAGACTTCATATGCAAAAGTTATGCCACTCATAAATTGTCCTTCTTGTTTTCACCACCATAATTCGAGGGGTACCACATTAGTCATCATAACTCATGGAAAATGGGCTAACCATGTGATTATGATAAATTAGACTCTAGAATAGTCTATATTGTAACTCTAGTTAAGAGTTTAGGTAGTCAAACTTAACCATTAGTAGGCTATCGAGTTGTGTTATAATCGGGCTACTAGGAGGAAATGAGATTCCACTACTTTCAAGTGCATTTTTTCCATAGATGAGAAATTAGATAAGAGGGATAGGGAGAGAGAACATAGAAAGGATTTGTGCACAATAGTATCCCATGATCCATGATCCATACTTCATCAATGTAAACTTTGAAACAGGAACTGATACTGTTACCCGTTTCGTAGAGATAGCAAAAAAGTGACCTGATTTTGAAAAGTGGTGATGCAGAACGAACATGTTTTTTTAGAGCATAGTTTTTGGCACTTTAATTTTTTTATGTACATTACGTTTTAGAATTGTTTTAGAATGGTAGTGATTTTCATGTTGATTTAAAAAACTGAGTATTCTGCATCACCCCCTTTTTTTAAAAGCCCTGTTTTTTGGCTTTAAATTTTCTAATGTATAAAATGTAAATAATTATTTTGTAAATTTGATCATTTTTTAAGTGGTCGTTTTCTTCACATTTTCTTGTTTTT